>DWTW01000726.1:0-14803 GCA_018246275.1 Papilio slateri | reverse complement strand
CTTCAATGATTGGTTCCATCGTATGAAAAAATGTGTCAAATTTCACGGAGATTACTTCGAAAAGCAATAAATACATTCTTAAATAGTCATGTTGTGTCACTTCCTTGATTCCCGAAATGTTCAGTGCCGCCCTCGTAAATCGGTAATAATGAACGAATATACATACATACACGCAAAAAACATTACTGTTCTTCTGGATCAGCTGGGCAATAAGAGCGCATAATGGTGTTGTGAATGTTCATGGGTGGCGGTGACCGCTTAACATTAGGTAATCCGCTGGTCAGCTGTTTATAAAAAATATTATTTAAAAAATCAATTGGAATTTTAATGTTTTTATTGAAGCAATAAGATCACATTTGTCTTTAGGAAAATATACATATAAATGACTCAAAAAGGTATTATCATTACATCAATAGCTAAAACCCAACAATGGAATCTCTTTTCAAACTGAGGACGACTATGATCGCCACTTATAAAAGGCTTACTCGTATTGTACTATGGCGAAATCGCCCTTAGGATCTTGTTTTCTCTGGTTTTATTTTATAATTTCCGTCTTCCTTGCTAATATAACGAAAATCATCTATGCTTATGTTTTCGATAAAATCTTATGGTACTGTATACATATCTTTTCAGGTTGTAAAAGCGTACGACCACGAGGAGCAGTGTCAAGTAGCGATAAAAATAATTAAGAATAAGAAACCCTTCCTAAACCAGGCACAAATAGAAGTCAAGTTACTAGAAATGATGAACAGGGCAGACGCCGAAAATAAGTATTATATAGGTAAGTCACTTACACGTTATTCTAAGAAAATAAACAATATAATTTAAAACTAGTTCGGGATCAATTGCTATAAGAAACAGTGTCCTTTAAACCAATCATGGCACCGTGTAATGAATGACCTTTTAGTTAAACTTCCCCGTGTAACCTCCTACTGCAGACAAGATCCAAAAGAATATTGTTTAACGTTGTACAGTGAAACTGAAACGCCACTTCATGTGGCGGAACCACCTGTGCCTCGTGTTCGAGCTGCTGTCGTACAACCTGTACGACCTGCTGCGCAACACCAACTTCCGCGGCGTCTCGCTCAACCTCACGCGCAAGTTTGCGCAGCAACTGTGCACCGCGCTCCTGTTCCTTAGTCAACCAGGTCGGTACTACATCTTGTATCTTATTCATGTTCCGCCCTAAAATATTATGACGTGGGTACCTACGAAAGGAGAGTGAAGGTAGCTAATAAGAGCTGATACTTAACTAGTGCGTACCATCTCTCGGCCACATCGCCATCTTCATTGTAAAAAGATATTTCCGCTCTCCTTAATTTAAACCCAAAATAAACGTTACTGTGGGGAAAGTATGTAGAACTATTTATGAATTTTACGTTACAGTACAGATGACTTTTTATTTATAATTTTAATCTCTAACATCTTTTCAAATGGAAAGTTTCTACTTGGAGGAGGAATGAAAAATTAAATCCAAAGTGAAGCTAAATCATATTCAATCTATATTCTCTATCAATCTATTTATAAAAATACAAAATAGAACTAATATATAAACCAAAAGCTATATAATACCTTCTCAACACTATCTATCGGTCGTCTGAAATTAATTTTTGACCTTGCATTTCTTTGAACGGGTTTCTTCATTAAAAGTGCTTATTTAAAAAATACCTTTGTATCATGCGACACTTTGATAAGTTAACTGTAGTCATGTGTAATACAACTAAATAAATTCTTAATGCTATACTGTATATATTATACATTTTGTCTACGACATTCCAATGTTAGACAGGAGTAATCAGTTAAAGTAATAATTTCCTGTTTGTGTACATTGAATTTCTGATCTCCCATATTCACATGAATGTATTTTTATCGTATTAAAATAATTTGAGTCTGCAATTTTCTTAAACCTGTACCAAATAATATTTCATAAAATTTAGCCATTAGCATTCAAAAGGGTTAATACTTTATTAGGACGCCACTTTAAAGAGTCGTTGCACCTTTGTAATACAATTTATTTTCTTTTACAGAACTAAATATAATTCACTGTGATCTTAAGCCTGAGAATATTTTGCTATGCAACCCGAAAAGATCAGCTATCAAGATTGTCGATTTTGGCAGCTCGTGTCAACTAGGTCAAAGGGTAAGTGTTTCTTTTGCCGTCAATAGTTCTTACTCTTTACTATCCCATAAAAGAATTAGACTTAATTAATCGCTTGTTTTGAAATCCCAGTATGACGTATTTTAAAATTTTATAAACAGAATCATGAAAAATATAAAAGTTAAAAAGCTTAATGTAAAAGTGTGTTTCTATATATTGAATCAAGCTCTTTGTATTGTTCTATTTTTTGTTTCTGTTCTGTTTTGTTTCTTTATCTAGTTGCGAATCGGTTTTGATGTATCAGATTTTATATCGTTTTTAAGTTTAATACAAGTATACTAATGATAATATTGTAAAAAACGAGGGGTGAATCTGACCCCCAAGACAACGCTGCCTACGTAGGTGTTAGGCCTCTCGCCACATGGACCGACAATCTGACAAACCTTACATCTTCACTGGCATCTTTCTACTGGTGATGATGTATAATCATTAGACTAACAATATTATCTCAATGCTGGCAAATTTCATGACTGAAATTTAAATCTAAAGATGCCGTATTTAATATCCACGTTCTCGGTTTATAGATCCCATTTTGAGTACAAGCTAATTGTCGAGATAAATCACAACGGGGCCTTCCGAGTCAGCGGTCGCGGCGGCAGGGGTTATCGCCAATTGCGCGTTAAATATTAAATTAATATTACGCAGCGTTTAAGGAATTGCCTTTGTCATTGCGGGTCGTGTTTTGATGCAGATAAAGCGATTCATTGATGGCTCGCGGCTCTCCGCTATCGGCCCCGCTCGACTTCAACTCTATACTGTTCTAATTAATTAAACGCTAATTGTGATTATTTTACGCAGCAGCAATATATCATTGAACAATTTGTTTTAAACTAATTATTTTCCACTGCTTATATGATTGTATGATAGTATTACATGACCATTTGTGAGTTGCGTCAAATGTATTATTATGTAAAACAACTGATTGCAAACTTTTTAATACAAATACTGTTTATTTTTGATAAATACCAATGTCCATCATTTTTGGTAAATGACAACATTAAGTCTCGAAAACAGAGTCACTGGGTGAGATCACCTGTAGCGAGATGACAGCATTCGAATATTCTTTTTATGTTTGTACTTGGTACACTGGCTGAAAAGTTGAATTTACCCTTTTTATGGCGAATAAAGGCTGAAGATGTCTAAGCAATGAGACACGTAGGTTTTTCGCCTAATTGTGCTTGATATGCCTACTCTAAAAAGATTCAACCCTTCCTATATATATCGTTAGCTCTCTAGTCCATGGCTCTCTTTAAACTAGGATATTGTTATGGCTCGACAACGCTGTTTGGCGAAAGCAATTGTGGTCGCAGGACCGTAATATAGCCACTGGATAACATCATTCAGGTGTCCATCCGTGATATATTATTTAAGCATATTAATCCAAGGTAGAATACCGTTAATTTGATCACCGTTAGTCATCAACATCCGCAACAATAGGAAAGTTGGAATACGTTGCCAACCTTGGATAGGAAAAAATATAAGGAGGGTGTTTAGTAACGGACAATCTGTTTCCAGATATACCAGTACATCCAGTCAAGGTTCTACCGGTCGCCGGAGGTGCTGCTGGGCATCCCGTACGACCTGGCCATCGACATGTGGTCGCTGGGCTGCATCCTGGTCGAGATGCACACCGGCGAGCCGCTCTTCAGCGGCGCCAACGAGCTCGACCAGATGAATAAGATCGTCGAGGTGCTCGGCATGCCGCCCGACCACTTGCTCGATCAGGTAACATACAGAGTGCACTTTACAATTTACTGAAAATTCCAGTGCTATAATGCCTATAATAAGATTAATATGGCTAGTTTAAAAAATGCAAAAGAAGTCGATATAGATTTATTTATGTTTTCAGAATACCCTTTATCTTTAATTAAAAGTAAATACTTTCGTCCAATGTAAATTAAGTCATTTGAGTTTCATGTAAAGCTATTTAATTAATTAATGAGTGAATAAGTAAAACTAGACAAAATTGTGTATCGTGACAATGTGATTTAAGAGCATGTTGCCACTAGTAAGACATTTAATTTCAGTTTTGGTAATGCGAATGTAGGCGAATACATATGGTCAACTTACTTAAGAAAAGTATTGAGTGTTTATTTATTTTATCATGTTTACATTTGTAGGCGCACAAAACCAGAAAGTTCTTTGACAAATTACCGGCGTCAGAGGGCGGCGGATACGTACTGAAGAAAGTTAATGGAAAGGACGGCAGGTGGGTTAAGAAGTATTGATACTTCATTAAATTACTATTTTTATCATGTGAATATGTGTAAGTATCTATGTTCACTTACCCCATGGTGTGGTCGCTGTTTCTTTGGTAGGAAATCTTAACAAAATGACCTTACTTCTGCGGGAAATATAGGGTTTTATGACTCATTAAAATCTCCTCGGCGGCCATCCTTGAGTGTAACGTACAAATGAACACACTGGAGCCATCTGCGCCGGGCTTTTGCACTACCAAGGGGAGACAGAAACTCCCCTAATGATATGGTGGCTGGCAGCAAATCTGATTGCTACAGGTGTCTATGAGAAGCGGTAGTCACATTACGGAAACCGCTTGCTCGTTTGCGTATTTCTATTTCTACAAAAATAGATATTGTGTTGTCCTCCTATTTCACAAAGTGGTACACAGTAACCTTAAGTGTTTAATTTTTACACGGTATTAAAAAAATTATGTAACTTATTTTATTTGTTTTAGTGGATACCGCAAGTATCGGCCGCCGGGGTCGCGGCAGCTGCACGACATCCTGGGCGTGGAGGGCGGCGGGCCGGCCGCGCGTCGCCGCGGCGAGCCCGGACACTCCGTCTCCGACTACCTCAAGTTTAAGGTCATACTAATCTTCTACTGCATCATTAGTATATATCAGTCCTCTGCTCGACATAGGTCATGTATAAAATTAAAACCTAGACTAAAATTAATATAGGTATACTTTGGTAGTTCCTGCAGGTTGGAAGTATGAATGAAAATTAATACTTTTAACAACAATCTAAATTCTATTGCTGAGCACGGTCTTCCTAGAGAGTATTGGCTTTGGCATCTGTTGTAAAAAATTAACAAATCGGAAATTACTTACTAGCTTTATATGATGTTGGATCTGGGTTTAAATATAATTTGTTATTTGAAACAAATAGTGGATTAGTGGATTTTATTGTTTTTCCTATGCTTACGGGAGCTGCATCTTTACATAATATTGAAATGACGATTACCTTTAACATGAATAATTCAAGTTTTCGTAAAAGACAACAAAAGCTCGACTCCGCGGTGTGGGCACGCGCCCAATATGCTGCATGTATAAAAACGTACATGATCACCAAAAGATAGTAGCCAAGCGCGATGTCTTAGGGTCCTTTAAGAAAATAGCACAGTCCTTTCTTTCAGGCCGGCCACCCGTCTGTAGTTCCTCTGATGCTGTGGATATTCATGGTCCATTACGGTGATCACTCTTTTGTCTCGTCTTCCTATAAAAAAATGAGCGGTAGATAAATGTATGAATATTTAGAAAGCTATGTATGTATAAGTAAACATTATAAATTTCCAGGATCTCATCCTACGTATGCTGGAGTACGATCCGAAGCAGCGCGTGACGCCTTACTACTCGCTGCAGCACAACTTCTTCAAGCGCACCGCCGACGAGGCCACCAACACGCAGCAGGCGCAGGCGCAGGCGCACCACCAGCACGGTCAGTGTCGCCGCCACACACACATAATAGAGTACATCGGAGACGTTATCACACAATGAACATTATGACTCCATTCTCTTAATATTAGACGAAGCGTTTACTCGCAGTATGCATTAGTCCACATAAAGTACGTGAAAGTTACTACATACTACGCTTTATGACAAGTTACACATTATCTGGGTATTCCGATACATGCGAACTCTTTTCGAGCCCTTCAAACATACGCCTTGTATAAAATACTACAACGTGTCGCATCACAATGTTATTAAACACCGCGCATCCTTTGCGACGTCCCTCTGATTATATTTATATCCTATGGATTCATATGCATACTGCGAGAACTCAAGAATCTGTTCACTAAAACACTCTGACACTTATGTACACAGGAGATCGATGGAGAAGTAAGAAAAAATGTGGCTATTATTAGCTAATATATCTAATAATATTAATTTAATATATTACATGTTTGTTTTTTTTTCCGTTACTAATATTTCTATTTATTCTGCAAAATTTTAAGCTGGACGATTAATTGGCATGATGTGTATAGAATTGATGTTTATTGCGACTAACTTTTAATTTATTTTTAACAGATTGGTGTTTATTGGCATTTATGTTGTTCTAAATTGATCTCTATGGTTTCGGTTGACAGTTTAGTGATACAGTAAATAGGCCGTTATCATTCCGAGCTTGTGTCGCGACCTCTGCTGGAAACATAACGCTTCCGTCACTTTCATTGCATCTACGACGGGAATGTACGGGAACACTTTGGCTCTGGAGTGTCGACTTAAGCTGAAAGTTATAATAAATTAATTTCTAAATTAAAAATATGTTTTTACAAAGAGGATGAATTGCATTAAAAAAAAGTGTTTCCGTTTATGAATGGTTTATGGCAGTGATTCCCAAACTATGGGTCGCGACCCACCAGCAAGTCGCGAGCGATTAGTGAGCGGGCCAACTTTGGGAACCACTGGTTTATGGAATGTACTAATATACATTTTTACAACCTCTTTGAAATGGAAGAAAAGGCGATTTAAATCATTTTTGGTATTGAATGATGTGACTTTTTGAAATATTGATTTTAGTTTCGCTAAAAAGACGCCTCTCCTTCTATATTGATGTCAGCTTATAACTCAATTGTTTGTTTTTACATTTACGACATAACTCATGAAGCTATAGCGAAACGAGGCGAACATTTACAAATCGGGAGTAACAATAGTTTCCGTTGAAATTAAAAAAAGTTTATCCGAGTGTTTATAATGTCGATGTTCCCGTGGCAGATGGCCCGTCGGACCCGCGATGACTAGAGCGGTCCGGCGGCGCGCCCGCGCGGCACTAGCGCCGCCGACTAGTGCCTAACATTACCTGCCAGGTCTGCCAGGTCTGCCGTCTATAATCTCCGAATGTCTTAAACCCCTCTCCTTGTCTTGTACAAGTATTACAATACATTGTAGAAAATACTATTGTTAACATGTATGATTACGCGACCGTTTTATGAACGAATACTTTTTCAATTTTAATACTTTATCATTCAACATGTTTGCAATAAAACTTTTTTTGCAATGATTTGTAACAGTCCTATTCTACCAACACAATGATTTATAAATCCTTTAACGCGTTTTAATTTTTGGTATTACATTTAAATCATTTCATTTGTTTTGTTTCTAAAGTAAATGTGTTGGTTAGAACGTGACTGTAACAGAGTCCCTCGTTAGTTGACCAATACCGCATACTCCATTGCATGAACTTGTCAGTTTAACTTGCATGGCTTTCAATGTGTCTTTTTCAATCTGCAGCTACATTGGTGTTTGCGTTCTTTATTTCATTTTGATCTGTTTTTGTATTGGTTTGCAATTTGTTTTTGCTACAGTGCTTTTTCTTTTTTTTAGTATATTCTGTATCTTAGAAGAAAATATGTTCTAAAATGGGAAAACATAAGGCTTAATTATTGTGACTTTATATTACATTTCTTGAATTACCATTTAATATTAGATTTTATAAAGGCGAAAATAGCATAATTTAAATAGTAAGTGTTTATGTGAATATTGCAAAAGAGCATATGAAATGTAGTTGCAGATGTCGCGCACATTCTAGTGATTGTATTTCTTTATCATATGTATAGATAACACAAGACATAAAGTTTATCGACTTATTAGTTCGTTGTAAACGTGATAGTGTTGGAACCGATGGACGAGGAGTGTACATCCTATAGACACGTATAATTAGCGTAAACCCTTACATTTAGAAGTAACCATACGTATAATTTGAAAATATGCTTGTTGGTTGTTTAATCATTAAAATTATAACCAACAAGGATACTTTATATCGTATGATTAGTATAATTAAATGACGATTTGAACCTTTTTTTTAATGAATGTCTTACATTTTTCTTCAAGTCAAATTTTTACAAATAATGTCTTAGTTATATATTTCGATTATCATGAGAATAGAATATTTTAATTGACTTTCAGAATATAAATTATCGTCATTTAACTTAGTATATTAATAAAAGTATTTTATCGTGCAGTTTGCGACGCGTTAATTCTATTAAATATCTGTAAACCATACTGTGTACTTCTTACTAATGTATTGCGTACGTTAGAGACTAGTCTGCGTATTGCAACCGTTTTTTTAATAACCTTTACTACGAAACAAATTGTACTTAGGATTGTATGCGACGTAAACTGCATTCTATATTCTAATCCGTAATGATTACTGGTCTTATTTATAAAATTCAACAATATTGACGTATTGTTGTCTGCCATTTTACTAAATCGTTGCCCAGTTTACGGCGGCAGTTTGTCTATACCGTGTTCTATGCCAATAAGGTTGTTCATTCTAAGAACTTATATTTATGAGTAAGACCATTATTCGATAAGATTTTGATTTACAAATATGTTAAGTGAATATAATGTTCCCGCAGTAGGCGGCGCGCGTCTTTGGGGCCCTGCGGAGCGCATGGAGGTGGAGAGCGTACGCCGCGACGACGACATGCTGCAGCCCGTGTGTCAGCTGCAGCACAGCCCCGTTGCGATCCACTAGCGCGAGCCCGGCGCCCGCGTGCCCCGCCGCCCGCCCAGGAAGCGCAGGCGCACGCGCAAGCGGGCGCGTTAAGGGCCGCGCAAGTGGGCGCGTTGGCGGGTACGCAAGCGGGCGCGTTAGCGGGCTAGCTAACACACGCGGCGGGCAGTGATGCGAGCGAGTTGCCGCTCCCAGCCTACAGTGTGTCGTGTACTACGCCGTAGTGTGAGCGGGTGTTTGAGCTAGTTAGTTAATCCGTTGGAGTGAAAGCCACCGGCAAGGACACAGAAGTGCTAAAGTTTCGTATTTACAATTCACTGAAGTAACCTTAAAAATAAATGAGCGTTGTAGAGCCGTTTGACACAAAAGCAGCATAAATAAAGGAGCAAACTAAGGAGGGCATCGAAGTGACAGGCCGGATTGTGAAGCGATTGAAAAGTAGTGAGACCATCTGCATCAACACGGACTGGGAAAGCCCCACGCTCCCTGTTGTATAATGTAAGTGAAAAGATGAGTTAGAACATCAAGTCTCCTTTGACGTCACTTTAATACAAAGGGAAACGAAAATGTGACGTGGCGGTGACACAAATACGCCATCAGCGGGAAAGACAGATTTCATGAAACAACTATGACGCACTTCCTTTGAAGAAAACTAAATAACGAATGGACAAGGAAACAGTAGCGCTAAATATTAGCTTCCGCACACGCTCTGAAACAGATTGTTACCCGCTCACACTGGCGCCCAACAACCTTCTATTGGTGGTAAGGAATGAACGAATGGCTTCGAGCGCGCAATTCACTCGCTTTACAAAACATAGCAAGCTGTGAATAATTCACAAGTGGATATAGAAAAAGTTTGTTTTCATATTTAGACTGACAATTCTCAACACGAGAGAAACGGTAACGGAAAGCGACGATCGGCGTGAGAAGTTATTTTAGTGGAACTTTTGTGTTAAAAATACGAGTGCGGGAGGCGAGGGACACCAGAAGCAAGGTGCTCTACAAAGAGGTGTGTGTTGTTTAAATGACATTAAAGTGACTTGTACTCGGTTGGTTTAGTTTAATTTGGAACGGACCCGACAGCGGCTGTCGTGCAATGTGCTAGAGTGGCCTCAGTGTACAGAGAGCTTCAGTGCTCTGCGGGTTCATAGTGCGCTGTATACACCGGCGGAGCGGGAAGCGGGTACGCTAGCAGAAACTGGCTTTAGATTAATTCATTGCTCCATAATCGAAGACGATAGACATAATTACGCTCTAGTATTTTATAAGCCAAAAGCGAACGCAACGGTTGGTTTAGGTTAAGTAAAGTTAAATCACTCTATATTTAGAGGAGAGCCGACGGACGGATGTAGTGATTAATTATAGAGAAATCGGAACGAATCGGCTTTTGGAACTATCTCGTCTATTGCACGAGACCTGGACTGAATTCATATTTATAATTCTATATTTTTATTTATCGCGATAAGTCTGACTGTAAAGAGAACACTATGGTGACGCAATGTTACTTTGTAACATGTAATGTATTATTTCTTAATCGCTTACTAGAAAAGGTTCCGAGGGGTCCCGATGATCCTATCACCACATACGGACGCATCGAGGGCATGAAAGCTAGGTTTTTTTATTGTTACGCAATGCATATCAAGGACGCAATATGGTAGAAAATAAATATTGTATATAAAATTAGAAACCGAACTAATTACGGATACAGACTGCGAATGAAAACTGAATAATCTATAGTTTAGTTATGGTCTATGCTAGTTAAGCTTTCGTTCAGTTATTATCGCAAGCTTTATATTTTTAAAAAGTGTCGGCAACTGATGACTGAAGACACAAAGGGCCAATTCAGAATTCGTTTTGTACCGAAAATGACCGGGGTGATGAAAATAGATATTTGATAAATGAATATTTTTTGATTGCACAAATCGTTTCCATTTCGATACCAAAAACGTGTTAAATAATTTGAAACGTTGCCCTCGCATTAGAGAGTCGTATATTGTAAATGTCTTGGCTCACCTCGGACGCGACGCCGCTTCGCAGGTCCGATGCGCGAGCGCAGAGGCCCTGTTAACGTGTATAGGTTACTTTTGTCCCGTCGAAGTTTTCTGACGATATCTTAAACAGAGCATAGGTGTATAGGTAATTCTATTAAAAAATAAATAAATCACAAAATGTACTTGTAGGTTACGGGAATGTTGAAATCATATATAAAAAAATTGGGTATTTCAGATAGGACTTAATAAATTGAATTACTGACTTGTTCAACCTTTTTGGATTTGAATCTACAATAGACTAATGATTTCTTATATTTATGTGAATAATACACACGATGAAACTAATTTAATGGATTTAGTGACGCATTACATGTTAAATTTCCGATGTTTTCAGTACTTTACTGCACTTATTACGCTACGGAGTATCCTAACATTCTGACATCAGTTATTATCAATTTCATTTTTTGTTTAAATTTATAGTTTTTGATAGCGATACTTACGGAAGTCTCGTCAAAAATAAAAGATATTGCTGAGTTGTACCAATCTTCGACAGTTACATTAATTTTAGTTTATTCATGTAAAAGTCACCAAACATGTTTCGAATAAAATATCGGATTGAAAAAAAATGTATGTATAATTTTGATTTTCCATGCCTTATAGCAAGGTTTTTGATTGATATCACAAATAAACAGGGGGATGTAATAATTTAAGCTTCCAAAATCCATAAGCGTTGTAATGCGCTCAAAATGTCGGCAATTTAAATGTGGTTTTATTAAAAGCCATGAAATTAGTTTTACAAAATGTACAATAGACTAACCTCATCGCAACAGACTGGTCGTAACTTTGTAAAGGAGATATTTTGTACAGCATACACTGAATCACTGCCTTATTGTGCCGGTAACTTTATATGATGGGTGCGGCACGCGACTGATTTGCGACTATTTACGTTTTCTAAGGTTTTATACGTCGAACGACATTTAGGGATGATCGATTGTTATCGATGTTTTAGCTTTTTGTGAAATATGAAACATTAACATCGACCAGTACAACATATTGTCGAATGTTATTTAATATTTTCGTGGACAGTGACAAATTTCAGTTTTGTTTGATCCATCATCGCAAACTGTAGGCAAAGTATTTTGTTAGTTGATCGACTGCTATTTTATATAAAATAAAAAATCTTATTTTATTTTATCCCAAACGGGATAGATAGAGAAGCCGATCGCTACCTACTTTTTATCGTGTTTGGAAATTCTAAAAAGTGTTACCACTATAAATATTAAATAATATTATTTACTATCTTTTAATTCAAGGTTTGGACTCTACTGTTATTTTTAATAAAAGTTTTATCTTAGTTCGAATGGTTATATAGTTAAAAAGTGATATTTAGAATTATGTTGTCGATGTTAGACCACGATATTTTGTGTTCGACAAAAAATTATTACAATGTTGTGGTATCGATACTAACATCGTTGCATTTGCAAAAAAAAATCGATCATCCCTAACTTCCATTTAAACACGGCCATTATTTCTTTAACTGTAACATGTGGATTGAAATATTTTTTTAAGAATATACGTAATCGATTTAATTGTAACAGTTGGAAAACGTCGGAATAGTCGTGACAGTGCCGTGCTGATTTTAGCGGCTCCATCGTGAATCGTTTGTACACGGAGATAAGTCTCATTTTAATGTTATTCGACTGAGGTGGTTGTGTCATCACAATAGGGCCGTTAAAACTATGACGACATTGCAACCGTAAGCAGACATTTTTCGTTTCTGCAAAATGTTGCTATGTTTTTTTTTATAAACTCCCCTTTCCCGAATATCATTTTAAGCCCTCTCCTCCCTCCACTCACACAGAACTGTATGGTGTACAGTCAATGTCAGATAGACGATGTCCAATGTTGTCCAAATCACATATAAGTCACGTAAATTTTTATGTAGTTTCAACTACATCTATAGTTGTAATGGCAACACAGATCCCAATTATTATTCCGAGATGTTTTTTTAATTATTGCAAATCCTTCGTCTATAGACATTTGAAAGTAAATGGGATTATAAATTTAGACATATAAATGCAGTGGACTGCACTGTGGCGCCGTCTATCGGACCGCGGCTGAGCTTGTATTCGCACATGAAGCATCAAAGTATTGTTGAGCCCCCCTTTCGTCTGGCGCGCGCGCCGATCTCTTCGCGTTCATTTAATTCTATGTAGATTTGAATCTATCTCTAGTTACTGTCATCCGTTTCGATGCGTATACATTTTTCGAGTGTCTGTATAATATTTACTGTAATACTTTTTTGCTTCATGAGGTTGTAGGATTGTTAGGAATATAAGAGATAGGTATGGGAATCGGATCGAAATGATTTAAAAATAGGGTGATCAATTTGTATCGCGGGCAGGTTTCCGAATATAATTTATGTATTTAAACTGTATTTATTTTTATTGTAATAGTGTCGATATGTAACTGTAAACATAAAGCTCCTATTGAAGCGCGGGGTGCGGTCAATGTGTTGCCTCATACGATTATTTTACACATAAGCTATATTGTATAATCGATTAGTTTGGTCGCTCGCTGCTCGCATCGGCCCAGCTTCCGGTGCGAACCAATGGTCCTTGTTCGTTTACTTTGAGCTGTCGTAACCGTCACAATAGTGCCGAGTGCTTGGGCGGGTCCGACCTCACGCATTGCAGTTGGAACTGAGCCTGGACTTTTAATGGCAGTTTTTCAAAAGTTACTAATATAGATCGTTGGGTCGACCATAAAGTTGACGATACCCTCGCCCCCTGTCACGTAGACCTCCCGAGCCCTCCGGTGAGAAGTTGTCTACGTCTTGCAACTTGTCGTGTTTGTTTCCAAGGTGTGCGCCGATGCGAAGCGAGCGTGTCGTAAGCGATGTCAGGGAAATCTGCCGTTGACGTATTATCTGTAATCAAGCTAGTCTGGTCATAACGACGATACGACGAACACCGACCTATTTGAATTGTTTTGAATCCATTAATCGAAGATGGCCCCCTAGATGTTTGCGCTTGAGTATGTAATATACTTACTATTTATTTATCCTGTGGCAGGCGTGGGTTGTGCGAGAGCGAGTGGGTGACGTGAGACGGTGTGCGAGCGAGATAAATGTTTATTTCCTATCGGATTGTCGGTTCGTGGGCACTGTAACAATAAAAGGATAGAGCTTTATGTCACTAAGTTTTGTATTTTAAATCAATAAACGATAGCAATGATTTTCTTTGTATTATTTCTTTCACCTCCATTATTTGCCTTTGATTTATATTTTAACAGCACTGGAACATGTTCAATTTTATTATTATTTTTAAACTTAAATTTACTTATATAGATGTGAAATTAAACAAAAGTATACATGTTTCAATACATTTCTTTTTTCCTTAAATTTACTTTTGAAGCCTCTTCAGCAAACCTCCTATTTCTAACAACACGAAATCTTTTTACACAAATGTGCCAAGTTCCATCAACTATATTTTTTATATTTGTCTCATTGTTTGTTTGTTTGGCGTGATGTGAATGACACTGACACTACATTTTTGTTTATAATAATATTTTTTTAAATAAGCATTTATATGACAAGCACAGGCCTCGACAGCGTTAACAAAATCTTGCGATGCATATGTGAGCTTTGAATCTGAGTATTCTTTGAATTCTATAAACATATGCATTCTTTCTATATTCTCAGTGACTAAACACATTTTACATGTCACGCAGTCTTTATTTATAAACCCGCTTACACAAGCACAAGCTTGCATTTCTGCACTGCGTGTATCTAGGCTTTCTTCAATTTTTCGTTTTCCCACTTTTTTTTATATGAGAAGGGGGCAAACGAGCAGCGGGAACGCCAAAGTGATCATCGCCGTCCATGGACATCTGCAACACCCGAGGATCTGCAGATACGTTGCCGGCCTTTGAGAGAAAGGTATGCTCGCCTCTTGAA
>DWTW01000725.1:0-14808 GCA_018246275.1 Papilio slateri | reverse complement strand
GTGTACTCGTACCAGGTTTGACAAAAAAACTAAATTCGATTCCTAATGCCCGAACCGATAAAATCTCCCTAACTATGTACTTAGTGGTAGAACATAGAGAGATAGATCAAAATGGCTTTGAATTTTCAAAATTTTATTAAAAGAAATTATGAAATTGATGAGTGAAGATTTTATAAAATTATGAGTGAAAGACAAAGAACGAAACGGTCGCAGCAAAAACATAACATGGAGCTGCCAAAAAAAGAGTAGTCTCGCAAATACACAATACGCAAGAGTGGTTGCTTGTATTACTTCATTCCGGTGCTTCTGTAAGGCGGTGGCAATGCGAGCAAAAACGAAGCTGCGACGCAGAGCGGTCCACGGTAGCGAAATAATAAGATCGCCCAACAAAATAAAGAAATGCCCTCGAAACAAAAGGAACGCTAGTGAAATAAGGCGAAAAGGTTTAAGGAGAGACGCGGTGTGGCCCGACTCTTATTGTCTTCGATCAGCGCGGAGAACAAATCGTGGATGCGGCATTCTATACATTACATTTATAATACCGATTATAAGACATTATACACCTCAATAGAGGACTTATTAATATAAGAAGTCAAGTTTCAATTTGTTTTAATTATTTTAGATGGTACTGCCAACCCGCGTCAGTTGGGCTCGGATAGATAGATAGACTAATAAAACAATACAGCTTAGGTTACTTGCAGATAGAAGGGCGTTCTATTGGTGAAGTAATTTTCATAATCGATTCAGTAGTTTTGAGTTTATGCCGAACAAACAAACAATCAAATCATTTTTCTCTATCATTTTCGTATGGAAAAAAACGTTGTTTTAATAATTTTCGTTTCCGTATGGATTTTATGTTTTCTTTACGTTATTATTTCAATTTGTTTATATACATTACTTATAGTAATTGCAATACCCAAAAGTTCTTCCGAATGAATACTTTTACGTGTGTCAACTATTTACTTAAGACAAGCATTAACGATCTAAGAACCACTAAATTTGGTAATACCAGGAGGTTATCTTTATAACCTAATAATAATAATAAAGCGGATAGTTTATTTTTAACAAAGTTAATATATTTATCAGGACCCCCTTTAAAAGAGGAAAGAGGCTAAAAGATTCACACGTGTTTGAAAAAGCAACGCCTTAGCTGAACCAACTATAGTTGTACAGTCATAGCACTGGCAAAAACTTAAAAGGAAAATCGCACTGGAATTTATTAATATGCATTTATCATGACAACTAGGCTGCGCTCGCTGGCAACGGGCCGAGTACAACTCGCAGTGCTTTATTGACATTTATTTGATATCAGTGTCGGTCTTCACTGATACAGCCGTACAAAACGAGTCGTAACATTTTACCTCAATATGCACTGCTTTTTTCCTTAACAGAGATTGACCTAAATCACTATTTGCTGTAGATATCATCATCACCAATATGAGAGTAGTGTGCTTTCATCTGCAGAACAATCTCCAGTCCTCCCTGCATTATGCCTACTTCTTGACTCCCTGATACGACGTCTATTTTCTCTTTTACTTGTTGAATATATAGTCTTCTTGGTCTTCCTCTCTTTCTGTTCCCCTATATGATTATGTTTATAAGATCGTCATGTCTTATCAGGTGTCCCGATATTTTTCCTTACGATTCTTGATGGTTTTTATTATCCTGTAGATGTGTACTGAGAAATTAAATAATCATTACTGATAATTTCGTAACTTCATGTAATCAAGATACTGTTGAAAAAAAAAACACTTGCAAACAGAATGGTCCAAGTACATCATTGTTGCTTCCGATGCTACCGCCTCCGTCGCTTGCACTTAGTCCATTAACCTTTATTGCATGGTGATAAGGTTTCATGTCGCTTGTCGTGTCTATTAATTAACCTGAACGGGATATGAGACTGCCGTGACAGTATGTAATCATTGATAAATCAGTAACGAACCTACGCTGTTTGAACCAGAGACGATAGTACTATGAAAACCTATCTTGGGATTAGCTTATCATAAAATTAATAATAACCTAACTTCTCAAGACTATTACATACTAGGTGTTGCCCGCGTTTGATTATTATTTTCCTCGCAGGATTGTTTTGTATCATGAATCTTCATATAATTACTTGGAATTGTAGATACAAATATGTCAAAAAGTTACGTCAAAACATAATTATATGACATTACCATGGCAACCAATATGACAAAAATTGTTATTGTCAAAACAATCATATAAGATTACCACAGCAGACAATATTAGGTTATATTTTAATATCCTATGGAAAGTTTTTTTTCTTTCGGAATATAAGGTCCTTATGTCCTTTTCTAATGTGTGTGTAATATTTCATGATGATCGGTTCATTATTACGCGTGAAAGCGAAATAAACAAACGAACTCACATTCGCATTTATAACGTTATATTAGTTAGAATATGGGAAGAACCGAACGACCAGTTGAATGTTAAAAACTCTTGGAGTTTTAAAACAATTTCGATTGCAGTTTTTTGACGGTACGTTGAACTTGACATAAGTGGTTAATTTATGTACATTTAAAAAATAGCGCGCGAAAACAACAAAATCTGAACGGCCTTTCAGATTGAATTAAGAGCAAAGGAATTAGGCCATTAGCGTCTTTACTAAGGAGGCCATAACTGCGTTATCTATTCTTAGTAACCAAAATTAAACGAAAAAGTTTATTTATTTTTAAATTGGTTCGAGTAATCATAAGAATATATTTATATTAACGCTTGACAAAGTTATTTATGAGAAAGAATTCAGAAAAAAATATTATTGTATACACAAAGAGGGCACATCTGCCAAAATGGTAATTAATATTAAAAATATTTTTTTTACTAAAACCGTATATGATAAAAACTGTTCGTGATATGTGGCGATAAAATAACCCCCGGTCTCATTTGAGACAAAAGAAAGAAACAAAAGACCGGAATTGTGTCTATGCCCGGCAGAAGGACAGATAAAGCCATAAAAATTGCAGCGATTTAACTTGTAGACCTAATATTGTTTATATTACGGAAGGAATATTGCTTGATGCATGTAAAAGCTAGAGTGATGTGCTGAAACCATGAAAATATACGTAATCGACTGCCTAGGTCACTAAGTCACAGGCGTGTGTGGATTTATTTATCTTTTTATATAATAGTATACAGATTAGTGACGTACTAAAGAAAGGAGATATCAGGAGTACCCGTAACCGACGAACATGTGTGCGTAGATGTATGGATGTAGAAGAAGCGAGAAGTGCCAGGATCGCGCCAAATTGAAATCCGTGATCTCTGCCTACCCCTATAGGTTACGGGCGTGAACGCATATTTATTTATTTATATGGCCTAATATTTTAGTCCTTTTCTCCTTTTTATTGTACAATGATGATAACTTTTTAATATTCTTTAATAAAGGCAAATTCACATAGGGCAACAATAACCGCACCGTAAAGAAATCGGACACATACAAAAAAGGGATCAGGGAACAATTTCTGGGCGAGTCGACGAAAATTCCGCAGGAGAAATACCGCATTGCTTCGGCTGGTTGCTCTCCATATGTGGCGGTTGAATTTCGAATCTTTACCGTCCATTTTTTTAATTGTATCGCCTAATGTTACATCATGTGGTCCATCTCATCTGTTCTATACAAAATGATTTAAAGAAACTCACTCGCGTAATTCATAAAGGTAGGTAGAGATGAGGATTATTTATTTTCTACGCTCCTGGCATCTTTTTCGATTCTTTCACAAACATATATACATTTTTGTCGGTTAACATAATTTTTAAACAGCTTTTTTTACGATATTACCATTTACTCCTTTCTTACCTTAAATCGACCGCATTTAGATAAAAAGTCGACAAAATTTATTCAGGCTACTGCGGCAGTTAACACAAGCCTGTGATATTTCATGGTACACATAATTTAAAGAAATCATATTGGCCAACGATATCATAGATCCTTCTTAAGAAGTTTCTAAGCATCATAACCTTCTTGTTGCTTTTGCATATGTAACATCAAGTCTAAAATATTTTTTGTTACATCTTATCAATCAAACGCATTGTGCCTGAATATAGTAAAAGACGTAGTCGGGAATCGAATGCGGCACACGTCGCGTCCGGACCGGCTGCTCGCCGTGCCCGCTGCTACGTTACTATCGTCGCCAACCTGTGCACTCGTATATCATAAATCAGTCGATGTGGGTACAGTCACAAATAAAAGTCTTACCACCAAAGAATTCCGAATCAAATAACTACAGTTAAGAGAAAATTCAAAAATAAATATTTATAATTTAAACTTAAAATATCTTACATATTTTCTTTCGTGACACTTCAGCTACAGCTGTAACTTACAGTCCAGCTTGGTAAAAGTTTTCATCGGAATTCTCAAGTCAGCAGATTGTCAGCAATTCCTCGACCAGGTTGGTCAGCGCAAAAGGTTCACTAAGTCTCTGGATTTTGATTACAGTGATACAAAAAAGATCACATAATAGTGACTTACAAATATTGTACTAAGCGAATTGTTTCTACTCCTGATTTTGTACAAAAATACATAGTAAAAAATTATATACAGTTAACAGTGCGCGACTGTACTTCGTGATTTACACAGCTCCGTACTGCGGCAGTCATATCTCTCAGAATTCACTAACTCCGGAACTAGGAGCTATCTGTTAGTGCTTGTACGACATTTTGGTATTTGTTCGTGCATGGTATTTAATATTTAAAGTAATTGCTTTAAAACATATCTCATTCTTATCCTATTTCATTTTAAACGTTCGCATCGATATTTTTACACGATCTACGTTAATATTTCTGCTTCAATGTAAGGTAAAAATTTCGTTTTACTTTTGAAATATATAATACAGTCGAGTTGTATACGAACGTTACATTACTTAGTACAGAGTTTGTTGATACAATCATTATTGGTACCTGGATTAACAAGCCAACCTTATACCCCAAGGTGACAAACGATAACGCGCTATGGAGATTTTAAGTTTCAGAATGATAAGTAGAACGTTTTGAATCGTTTATTTATTTTTATTTTCATTTATTTATGTTCCTAGTTTGTTTGATATTTTAAAAATTCGAGTATTACTAGGTAATTTCATAAGATCGCCTGCTCCTAAGAATCGATAACAAGCCAAAAACATACCACAACGTGGTAGAATGTATCTCCAACTGTATTACAACAATAAATAAATGCGAGTGCGGGGCATTCGATCATACTAACAAGAAAAGGAGTCGATAAGGGCTCGGACACACGCGCGCCACCCAATTAAGATCTTAATTAGTACTTCCGCGAAACGCAAGTCCACTTCGCCCCATCGTACTAACACACGGATTAGAGAATCGACTTGTGCATGTATTTATTGCTTTCTTCTTTTTGTGATAGTAGATATAGTGTCATCAAGTTTCAATTCTAGACAATTATTTTTTTATAACGTAATATGTTAGTATGGCATGCTAACATATTATAAAGAGGGAAGAATCGCATGTTTTTTTATGGAAGAAGGTGGCAAACGTGCAAGATCACCTGATGACTGGGTAGCGGTCATCAAGTGAATGGCATCCGCAACAAGCAAATGAGTTCACTTAAGAAAATATGGATGGATTGCGTGAAAGATGACATAAGCAAGAAAGGAGTAACAACTGAGATGACGATTTATCGAAAGACTGGATGGAAGAAAGAATCTGAGAGTTCTGCTGACCCTTAAAGTGGGAACAGGCCAGGAGAATATTGAATGATCAAAGAAACATAAAACTTCAATCCGTATAAAGTATCTTAATTCAAGTTTAGGATAATATCTCCATCTTTTTACGGCTATTCGCAATAGTTATGTATACGTAACATTGATGCCTCCACCAGTCTATTATTGTAAAATTTGTATAATTATTCTGTACAATCTATCATTGTGAACATTTGGTGTAGCTTTTAAAATAAAATATAATAAATAAATATACATAAAAACTTAAGTAAATTGTCATGAGTTGACATATACTGAAGTTATTCATCGTGGTGTAGATAGCCGAACGTAATTTCTAGATCGTTAAAATCCCATATATAGTTAAAAAAATAAGTTCTCTTAAAGTATTTCTAGCCAATTTCAGGTACATGATACGCTACGCTCGCTATGCCAAGCATACGCTGTTTGATTCTCACCCAGCTTAATACGTCTCAAATGTGACAGCCCGGAATCGATCAGACCTGAATACATTTTTATGATTTTGTAAAACACCACACAAAGTAGTAACTTAAATATAGACTATATTTCACCATAATGTAAACTGAATCCTCTAAATTTAAACCAAAACAGTTTAAAAACTAAGCACCGCGATACACAACAGCCGCAACATTCCCCAACAAAACGTTCCGAAACAAGTTTACTACGAAAATAATTCACTTTCATGCCGGCACATATTACTCCAGGCAGACGCTGTGAATGGCCGCCCTGGCTGTTGCGCCGCCAAACTAAATAACGAGCTATATCTGAAACAACGAAAAAATCGTGGAGCGCACGCAAAACCGGCATTACGAAATAGCCCCGGCGTGTAGCGGTGATTCGATTCCCGACAAAAACGGCAGAAGCGACCGGCATAAAATCAATCGGCGGGCACGCGAGCTTTAACACCGGAATAATGTAAATTATTGCTCATAAAAGTGTCATTTTCGACGTACCCGCGTGACGTCACGACCTGGAAGACACAAACGCGAGCAAACCAAAATCAACTGTAGCAACATTACAATAGCTTATAAAATTGTACGCGCAGCGAAGTGCGCTGAAGGAAAAATCGTTCGCTCTATTATCTTTGGCATCAGTTAAACTTAATATTCGCATGTCTGGTCCGCACTGAACGTTACCCGCTACTGTTTAAGGAGTGTGTTTAAGGACGCGTCGCTGATACATGTTTTAAAATAGGACAAAAGCTGTCAGGGCAGTAAACCTCAAACGTCGGCCGCTGCTGTGTGCGTACGACAAGGGCGAGCACACTGTCGTCCCGAGACGGTAATTTACATACGGGGCGCACGCTCGGAGCGAGAGGGTAGCCCCGGGGAGCGGCGAGTGGTGAGCGAAGAAAAGAGACCACTATACTGTCGCGCAGAGGTGAAAAATGGAAAAGTGGGCGGGGGATTACATTATAGTAGCGAAAGTAATCGATATTCAGTTTTAGTACGCGTCTGTCAGGACTGCACTGGTGCACCTAAATACGCAAGGTGGTCGTGGCCAGGTCGCCGGAGTCAGGTGGCGGTGGCTTTTTATAGCCACCGCAAGAGGGTTTCAATAGTACTTACGTGTAACTTAGTGGCTTCCTATGTAAATATTTCATTCCTATGTTTGCGTACTTCATATTCATGATCCGATTATTATTATTATTTACTAATTCTTGTAATATAAAAACTATACAAGTTTTTTTTGTATCGATATGAACAAGAGCGTAGAGGCGAATCACACATTTACAACAACTTACCGACTTACTTACGGATAAAATTCTTTTAACAACATATTCGTTACTAAATTTCTATCATTTAGTATTAGAAAAAGATACCCCTACTCAATCCCCTCGACTGGTCTAATCTCATAATAAGATCAAGATTTTTGAAGAATTTCGGGAGCAAGGAAAATAGACAAAGAAAGAACGGCATATTAGATAAAAAAATTGCACCGCCTCATAATTCGAACTTATTACAAGTAATATTACTTGTGTGTGGTATAACCTCTCGTCTATGTATTCTTAAGATTTTTTTTCTTCCTGCCCTTTTCCCACTTTATAGGGGTGGGCATAGTACGATTGAAGTCAATATTGCAATAGGTTTTGGCCATAGTTCTTTTACGGCCGGCCACCTGCCTGACGCCATCGCTCGTCGGGCATATGTGTGAAATATTAGTAGATTTTCGAAATAATTTACTAATATATCTTTTAATTATGTCCAACCAAGTTTTAAACTTTTAAGTTTTCAACTTGGTTGGACGTGGTTCACGTTAATAGTCGAATGACGGATTCGATCCCACGACCATGTTGTGCATGTTTCGCAGTCCGTACCCTTAACTATTAGGCTATTGGGGTTGAATATTAAGAAAATAAGATAACTATTATATCACGAACCAAGTGTACTTTATAAACACTCAAGAGGACATCCCTTAATCGATATGTATTGTACGAAAGTCGAAGAAAGGCGGCGATAGCTGCTGAGCTTACTTCTGTTGTCGAACATACATATGGAATTTTTTCTTATTCGAGCATATTTGTACTACAACTGTTGCTGTCTCTACCACTCTTTTCGTCTTACTTTTAGATAATCATCGGGAACAAAAGCAAACGAAACGAAGAAAAATTCAGTCTTTAAAATGTACAAATCAAGAAATCGTTCGAGCCTCAGCCCCGGGCGGGGGACACCTCAATTCATTATTAATACGCGATAGCAAAGGGTCAATGGGGTATCAAAGATGCAGCGTTTAGGGTAAATGAGGCGTGGGACATTTTGCGCATAATTTCACACGCTGCCCATCCCGTGCCGGCCTCTGAGCGACCCGGGAATGATAAAACGTTTCCCTCGCTTATTCCTTATAGGTGACATTAATATTACAAATCAATTGTGAACGATGATACCAATTTGTACAGACTAGATCATTCATGCTACGATCGTAGTTTTGTAACAGTTTATTTAAATCCCCAACTTTTCCTTTTTAATCAGATTGAGTTACATACTCAATCACCCTACTAACATACGATAATATATGCACAAATACACAGCCTTATGCCATTTAAATTGTTATAAATACATTTGAACTACAACCTTGTAGTCTAATCAATAATAAAGACCTAGTAATCTTACTAAAATCTTTTACTAAGATATAAATAGTTTTTATATTTTACATACAATATAATAAGAGAACCGCTGAACCTGATTGACTGACTTCCTAACACAGAACAGAAACTATTAGACTTAGAAAAGTGAAATTTTACATCAATTTACAGTTTTAACTAGTTGTGTATTTACATTATGGAGTCTGTCTGAGTCGTTATTTGATCCAACACTAACGGCGGATGAACGCAATTCTCGTACAACGTGAAATATAAATCTAAAGCAGTGCTTACGTGACGTAACGGGGCGTCGCGACGACAGAACGGGGGAATATTTATATAGTGATAAAATCCATTTACGACGAGTGCGCTACAATGCGGGACGAACAAACTTTATTTCCATAGCTTTCATATCAAGGCAGTGCTCGAGACGCTCTAGGGACGTGACACAGTATCGATATATTATTGGTTTGTTTTTAAACGTTGAAATGTTTATAACGTTTTAAGCAAAAACGTATTAAATGATATTAAATACTGACTAAAATGAATTATGTAATTTTCGGTTAATTTTCCTGGCTTGCTGTACATTTCCAATCCATTGTAAATTAAAAATGAATATGTGGAAGGTATAAATAAAAAATATGTATATTTTACATTATTTTGTCACATTATATGGATTATAATACCCTATATTATCCTCCATCATACGGATATTTTACGTTTTCACGCTCCTTGGTTTTTTTGTACATGGTTCGTTGTTTTTTTGTAACTTAAGTTACATTTAGACATTTCAATGATAGCAGTCATTACGTACAAATTCCTTAATTGCGTGAGACGATAAGGTGTTTTGTTATGTAAATGATGTTATATTATATTTTAATTCGTTAATCACTAAAATTAAATTGACACAACTTATTAAGTACTATCTAGTGAAAAAATAAAAACCCATAAAACTAATTTATTTTTGGAATTCTTCATACAATTCTTTTTATTGCCTTTTATATTTTGATTTTGAATTAAATTACGGTTTAACACAAAGTCATATATTTATAAATATTTATGATAGCGATAGTACGTCTATTTAATCACTGGCGTATTCAATCTTCTCTTCAATCTGCCCTTGACAAAATCGTACGAAATACCTGCGACAGGTAATAATTTAGACAAACAATAGAGACAAACAAAATGACACAAGAAATAGTTCATATTTATGATTGTATCGATAGTTCAAAGGCTCGCTTTCCGTCCCTATCGTCCGAAGCCACCCTCAGTTTTTCCTTCAATTTTCCTTTTTCTACGATCTCCGCTCACTTAATTGACGAAGAATTTTGATTGGTCCGGGGTACACGGTATATTTCTATGCATCCGCCGCGACGTCGCGTATTTCCCTTTTTTTTTCGCTCATCTCGGCCCGGCCTCATTTATTATTCCGCTCTTATTTTAATGGTTAGGTTCGTTATTGTACGTCCGCGGAGCTCTCAATAATATTTTTGACTTTAATTGCTGGCTTCGTTTCTGTTTTCGCTTGAGGATTGTTGACTGAAGAGCTTGCGGCTTGTGTATTTTGGATATGTATTTTCAGCGGGGAAAATATTTTCGGTTATTTTTATAAGCTCTCGTCGAATTTGGCGAATTGTACGAACGAAACATAATTACGTATGTATTACGTTATCGTTCGGTCCGGTGGCTTCGCGTCAATACACCCGTTGTACATTTTGAGGTGGACAGAATAAGCAATGATGTTTACCTATAAGATACTAAAAAAATACAGTAAGTTTGACATGAAATTTGATGTATGGATTACTTTTTATTTTTACTTATATGTTACGTATTGAACATTTCTCGAATAGTTCATCTTTGAGCGACAAGACAAAAAGGACCTGAAGTCAAGAGATGACGTTATCTGTACCTAATTATCTTTTCTAAAAGTAAAAGTTACAAAACTACTAGTGTCTTATTGTGATTTAATAAAATAAAAACCATGTTTAAAAATTAAAATTCCGATTAGTTTCATAAACGAACAAATGAAATCATTATTGACTTTATATTATCATTGTCGAAACATTTAGTTCGCGTTTTACAATTCGAAACAAAATCACTTTACCATACAATACTCATACAAACAATCAAGCAAAAAAAAAACGGTAATTGCTAAAAAGTAACATTTCAATCGGTCAGCAATTACTCGTCAAAGGCGGTACATTTGAATGGGAGCCCTGATTAAACAGTAGCGTTACGGACAGGCGTGACAAAACGGCGTGCTTGTTGGCCAACGATGGCCAACAAATTTTCAGAACGGTCGGCCATTGAAACGTCAGGGCGCGTGCATTGTGCGGCCATCGCTTGCCAACCGCGCAGGCTGAGGTATTCCTTCGCCTGGCCGTATCGATGGCCGGACAAAAGGCTGGCCTCGTCTCAATCGCTTCGGATGGTGGAACTTTATCGGTTATTACTTGAATTATAAGATTTGCGCCATCTATATCTAAATTTTTAAAACAATCTCTCACTTACGTAACCCAGAAGTGTATGCAAGTTTTTATAGATTTTCTTTAAATACGGTACTGGTACACATCTTTCGTCTTCTATATATATAAATCTATCAGGCATGTAGCTCATCAGTTATGGGTACTGCAAATATCACTCTTTGGTATGTTGCGAATTTACAAATCTCATATCTTTACAATCCAATCGGATTCAAGACCGACAAGATTTCTATATATATCACTTTTCCATTTCTATTACATTGAATTTATGCTTTTCGAATCAAATTAAAAAAAAAATAGTTTATAGAGTTCGTTGTAGAGGAATACTTGAAGCCGCTGACGCTCACAAGACGCGCTGACGATGAAATTGACCTCATTCGTGTCGTCTAGCGACAAGGCTAGACTCCGCCAGTACGTACGATGTAAACAACTATGCTTTAACAACTTTACTAGAAAGTAAAGTTGTTAAAGCATAGTTGTAATATAGAGATCTAAGTGGGTATATACCTAAAGATCTAAATATACATAAAGATCTAAGTGGGTATACCACTTAGATCTTTTTCATGGTGGAATTTTGTACATTCAATCATCTCGATGGACGTAAAATTCATTAAGTAAAAATTAACATGTTTATTAAAATTATAGTATCTTACACTATGGACGCTGTTTCTTTATGTATGTCACTGAACTTATTTTAAAGGCCTGAACCGATTCCGAATAAATTCTTGAATATTTCAGTGGGCCCCTAGAAGGTGGTCCCTCGCTAGCGATAGTCGACGCTGCGATCGGGTTCTAGGACTTTTTTATTCTTTCTCTAAGATTTTTTATGTATCAAAATACATAGGTTTTTTACTTCATATTCGTACTTTTGCAAATCAGTTTCAATTTGATATATAAAGATTCGAAAGAAAGAATGCTACATTTAATAACCCTAATAGATTTATTCCTTATGTATTTCAAGTTCATATAAATAAAGATACCTTCATATCGCACAAACTATCCACAGACGCTAGTACCTCAATTAAGCAAAACTAATATTATGTGAATGTTCTTCAACAGAAATCTCCTCTTCATTTACCTCCCCCCTCGCCTCCGCTACACTGGCGCCCTTGTAGAGAAATATCTACGCTACGACTGCGTTATTAAATAATGTTGCTTAATTTTGTCTAATAAATTATATAACACTAGCGAAGGCAGCAGACACAGTGTTGCACGAACGATCGCTTGCCAGCTATTAGCGGATTCAGGTATGGTATTCTCGTTATTCGTCAAATTAAAAATCACCTGGAACCCGATGGCGGCGCCAGCTATCTCCTTATTTGAAAGCTAACTGAATTTAAATTACAAGAAAACTTAAAAAAATTGAATTAAAAAAAATATTATTGATCTTTGCACAACTTTGAAGGATCTAACTATCACGTTTCCAAATAAGCCAATAAATATTTAAATTTAAATAAAAATTCCGATAGTATATTACTGTACTGTCTGATTACTATTCTATTAAAATTGAATCACTTCCTTACTGAATAAATATGTTTTGGTAAAATCGAAACACATGTTTTAGTATGCCGTTTTCACAAACTTAAATAACAAACATTATCAAAGAAAAAGCCATCATAAACCCAATCAAAATTAAATTAAATCTCCTTTTACCAGTTCAATTAAAAAAAAATCACTTGAACCATAACAGAGGTCGTGAACCGAGAACAAAAATATGCAAAATGCAAAGTTCGAGCCCTTGACACCGGCCGCACTTCAAGACTTCATTACAGTCCCACAGCTAAAAGTACGCACACAACTCTACGTGTTTACAAACAACTAATTATTCTGTGTGTGTCTCCACCCTAACTGTGTGGGTGTAAGGCTAAGGTAAGGGGCCTCATGGCTCATGTAAAATGCATAAGATACGCTCTCATACTGACTCGCATCCCACCCGTTTGTCTCGGCAACAACAGATGTTTGGTGAAAGCGGATTTTTGCGTGACCGTGAAAACGTACGCTGAAATTTTCGATAATCCCAGTGTACAATGACCTAGATTTCTTATTCTAAGATTGAAGAAACAAATATACGTTGCTAAAATAAGTAGCAGTGATCATGAGAAGTTAGTATACTGACCTGATTGATATTAAACGTACCCTTATACAATCAACATTTTTGCGTAGATGTAGAAGAAGTGAAAGATGTGTGCAGGACCATGCCAAATGAAAATTTATAATCTCTGCCTGTCCATCTGAATTATGGGCGTGAGTTTTTAATTTTTTTTATTTAAAAGGTTATAAAACTATAATTATCTGTATATACATCTACTATGTTAAAACCTGGAGTACAGCTTCCAAGTAAACTATACCCATATACCCTTCTTTAGAAATAAAAATGATGTCCAGGTCACAGCCTTATCTGTAACATTCAAGACGCAATGAGTCGAAATGACAGACCCCCTTATCTACTTTGTTGTTTGATATGAGTTTCTGGTACGATTTTTCAGCCAATATTTTCCAACATTTCCCATATATGCTTGTTTCGTTTTTTTTTTCTTTTCCTTCATCTCCACCGAATCAGGACTTGAAGATAGAATGTATAATTTATTATAATTAAAGTAAATGTACCAATACATTTTACAGGAATACTAATATTTAGCTCGAACTGAAAAGGTTCGCTGAGACATATACGTTACGACGTCTTTTCTGTCGTACCAGATTATTGTCTTCTTTAACAATCATCGTCACATGTCATTCAATTTGCACAGAACCTATGAATCACTAAATCTATCGGTAAAAATCGTTTGAACATCTATTCATGTTTGAATTTATACGACTAGCGTTCAAGCAGTTAAACGCAACGGGGGTGGGGGACTTTGTTTTTTAATATGCTTTTTACCCCTTTCGAATTATGTTGTGTTTATTTTACATCTATTTTAGAAGTGTTAATATCCTATAGTTACACTATCAATTAAATTAAACGTATCAATGTAGGTAATAACCTTGATCATTCAGCGTATTTAGGTACAATGTTAAAATAGTAAGTATGCTCAGAAGGGCATATTACTACGCCTTGCTTTATAAAGACTGAATAACTTCACGTATTTTCGGTGGTTACAGGTCTTCCCAAAATGGCTCTAATTTAATAAACCACGACATCATTTGTTACATTGATTTAGTTCTTCTCTTACTCACCCTTTTTAGATACCTAAGTTACTGTAATATGCATTCCAAAGTAAATAACGGTTTTATCTGAAAAAAATTATAACATAGAAAAAAATATTTAAATTTTCTTTGATATCAAAAAGACAATTAATTGCACGTATCAATATAACGTGACATTAATTGCTGTCACATTGAGTTGTTTGTATGGAAAATTCCACTCACTAATTTTATCTTCACCGACCAGTTTGCCTTAAGAAGTAGAAAATTAACACATTTTACCCACGTATGTATTTATCTAATTAAAAAAATTCCACTTTTAAAATACATATATCGGTTTGTTCTGAAATAACATACGGGCGGAAATAACTGATACACTGGTACAGGTTTTCCC
>DWTW01000724.1:0-14814 GCA_018246275.1 Papilio slateri | reverse complement strand
CAATACGTGCATCAAATTTTAGAGCAAAAAAAAAATAGTGTAAATAGAGCAAAGCGCTAATGTTTTTCTGACAAAGCTAACGTTAAATTTCTCTCTCCAGATTAATATTTCCCAAATGACAACCAAATGAGAGGCACAATGTAATAAATCCGTGTCACGAATTTAAGGGAGACGTCAATGTCTTTGTCGCTTTGATCTTATGAAAGCTCTTACCGCGCCTATCAAAATATACAGGAGTGCTACAATTAATATGTAATTACAGCAAATTGAGATGTATAATTAGAAATATAATATTATATCATTCTATTTTAGAAAATCTCTATCATATAAACTTTTTTTCAAATTTTATTTCATGTTCTCGTGGATTTAAAAAAATAAAATAAATAAAGATAAAATTTAAATTAAATAATACATGACTTAAAAAGTCTTACCATAAAGAACGGGGCATATTGGTAGCAGTCTTAAGAGTCCAAAACCACAGAAGTAATTTTAAACACTGAAAAAGCACAGGTGCGCCCTTGAAGTTGTTTCTGAGTGTGTCCTAGGGCTTCAAGTGGGGTCAATTCTTAAGCATTGTATAGAAAAAACTTGGGAAAAACTTGCGAACTTGGTACTTGCCTCATTTTACTATGATGGTACATTACACTTTGGTGTATTACAAAATTAAAATATATTTACATATACAATGCGTCGTTAAGTTTCATTATTTTCTTCGTTTTCAAATTAATACTTGTCTCAGTCTGTTTAGATTTAAGAAAACAATAAATACAAATAACTACTATTATATGATGAATAATTTAAAATACAAACCATGCAATAAATAAATTCCTTAAACAATTAAATAATGTCGCGACGGCTTAGGATTAAGTAGAAAAAGAAACTTGCAGACGATTCGTGGAGTTAAGTTCTGCAATTAAGTTCGGAGCATATCGTCCCAATCACCTGAGATGACCAAGGTGAATGAAGTTAGCCGCTGCAGAAACTATTGAGATTATTTTAGTCGGCGTACAGCCTATTTTCGACCATCTCGTGTGTCAGTTCAGTTCTGTCAGTTCTATAATATGTGTTTCTTGTTATGTTGAAGGGGTCAGGTAATGAAAAAATTAAAAAACCTCAAATGTAAGTTGCCGATAGTTCTTAATTCCACTTTTTGAGTCCTTTTTCTAGAAAAATCTTCCATCACATATCTTTCTATTCTATAATGTTCATGATTAAATTCGAATAACAAGTCGGTAATTAATGATTTAATCATATATCAAAAATAAATTAATTTCAATTGAAATTTCAGTGTTTACAGCGAAACATCCAAACTAAGAGCTGAGTAACAAATGGACATGATACAGAGTGAAGCCATTACTAATTGCAGCTTTCGTAAGGTTAGCCCCTCGCGGATGTATTCGCTGCAAGATGTAAGTAATAGTGAGAACAAAAGAGAGAGCGGTATTTCTATACTAAAAGTAATTGAATACGAAATTTTTCTTTACCTGTATTTATATTTAATATGTATTGACGTTGTAATTTGTACTTATAAATTTCTTAATACATTATTTAATTTAAGGAAGTAAACCTATAAGTGTATGATATTTCATATTTCAGTTTAAGGTACAATAGGACTTAAAGCCTCGGTGGTAGTCCCTTAGCATAAATGGGCCCTTGAGAGTTGCAGGCGCTTAGGGTAGGAGCTCTAAGTTTCTACAATGCAGAGTTGAGTAAAAAGGTGACGACCCAAGGTCATGCTGGGACAGACTACGTTTTAGCAGAGCGTTAGAGGGGTCGCTGTGGCGTTCTAGGCAAATATCCCGAAGGCTTTAAAACCTTCTGCAGGATTTTCAGGGCCATGTAAATGTAGTAATTTGTTTTATAGTAATTTGTCAAATTTCAAATGAGAACTTTATATAGGTATATAAATACAAGCTGACCCGGCAAGCTTCATTCCGCCTTAGAATTAATTTGTTGTATTACCTTAGCTGTATTCATTGGCGGATCCGGCTTTGATAATTATTATTTCATTTTTTTTAGCCAGCATTACACTACCTAGTTCTAACTTACACAATATAAAATGTTGTGTGCTTTTTAGGTTCTTACCCTGCCAAAATCTGCCATCAGGTGGGTCAAACCGTCTCCCCCTCCACCTCCCCCACACCTAAATGATGATCACAACTGAATTTAAAAGTGAGTAAAAAGGTATAAAAACTTCCTCGACACAACGTTTGTACACATACGAAAAATGTATGAAAAACGATTTTACGCTAGATATATAGTTTTTTCGCAATTTTTCATATTTTCATTAGCTATTCTGCTATTCGGTACGGAGACAAATCCAACACAACAAAGATCAAGAAAATCTGTTCATAAATAAATAAATAGATATTTATTTCAGATATTTTACATCCATATTTGTTAGTAATAAAAAAACTTAAACTAATGTTAGTAATAGGTTAAATATCATACTAGAAATTATTAATATTTTAACTTTGTTTAGTCGTATAGGAATTTACAGTTTGATATGCAGTTGAACACAGCGGCGCAATGCTGGACTGGACCATCTGGCTGCAAAAACACTTCAGGAGAGAATTATTACTCGATCGAACACGCGATAGTAACAAAGCAATTCTTTGACGCATTATGGCAAAGAAATCATTAACTTGTGCTTCAGCAAACTAAAAACTTGCTGAAGCACTATAAAACCGAAACTTTGAGAGAGCGTATTTTTACCTCTCGGATACAACGTGCGAATCTGCGTGCCACCATATTACAACTACTGTGTTCCCTCTCTGTGTCTAAGTCATCGTTCAAGTTAGAAGTGACCCAGTGTCCAAGGTATTTAAATTTCCCAACCACTTTAAGGGGAACGGCGGCCAGTACGATACGATATATCCCGGAAACCTTTTGTACCAGCTGTAAAAACCACAACCTCACTCTTTTAGCATTATATTTCAGCCCGTGATTCTCTGCATACCTCTCGCATATGGAAATCAACCGGCACTTTGGCGATGACTGTGGCTAAAGATATAGGCCTATGATCGGTTTAATCAGAGGGTTCGCCGGTTTTATTTTTTACAATTAGGACTACTACAGCTCTTGTTAAATCTTTTCTCGGTAAGTGATCGCCGGCGTGTTGTAGGTGTTCTAAGCTGAAGCCGTCATGCTCTGAAGATTTCCCTTTCGCCATGGCATTCATCAAAGACCGTACATCATTGGCAGTGAATATTATACTCCCTTCCGATACTTGGTCTTCGGCAGCCGTCACTTTTACACCTAGGACGGTCGCAGATTTTACCTTAAATTCTTCTTTAAATAAGTTGGCTATATCTATCCCTACTACACTGCACTCCACCCACACGTTACGAGCATTAAGGGGCGCTTCTTTAACATGTTTTCCATTTAACATTCCATCCACATATATGCTTACGCTTACTACGCCTATGAGTCCTAAAACTAAATATCGCCGCTTCCTTCAATATTCTAACTACATTATTGTACACATTATCTAAAATGAGACTATGATTGACATTTGTGCACATTTTATCACAACACTTATTTAATTTCAAAGGAAAATTTACATATCGTCACATATTATCACACGAACTAGAATATATTTCTATTTGCTTTTTATCTCTGTCACCTCAAATAACTATTACAAACTAAATGACCCGGCAAACTTCGTGCCGCCTAAATAAATTTATTTGATTATAACTCTTCCTTTATCCTGCGATTATCAGGATCAATACTATTCAATCTTCCAACTACTATTCATTGATATCATGAGATATAATATTGGCCGCATTATTTTCCATGAATCATTTGATTTCAATTAATTATATAATTCTCTACTTGAAAAATAAATACAGTTAACATTAAATGTAAAACGTTCTCGTAAAATTAGTTTTTGGAAGGTAAATAATCATAGATGATGGGTTTCAGAGACGCGAACATGCGACTCAGACTTTTTTCTCTCTCGATATACGACGTCTCTATAATATTGTACATTCGTTACGCCTTAGCCAGTCTCCATAGTCGAAATTGATTGATATTACAATTAACTAAACCAAAATGTGTGCATAAGGGGGGGCTCTGCTTTTGTTATTTAACGGAATACATCATTCAACGTACTTGTCCATTCACATAGTGCTTTGTGAAGAAATCCGTCAGAGAATGAAATTTTTCTTTGACAACTATGGCAGTGAAGTCATATATATAAATTGGAGAGATTTCGAGCCACTGAGGGTTACAGACGATTGTCATGAATAAGTCTTGGCGACTATATTGTCGGGCATAGTCGGCATAGTCGCGGGCTTCTCTAGTAAAGTGACGCCCAAAATTATCAATCTTCCAACATTGTTTCCATCGCTGTCGTCGTCGCTGCGGTCGCACCACATATTAATGTGTTCTGAAGAAGATCTGAAGATCGAATTTGCTTTTCGTGCAAACGTTTAATTACGAAGTAAATGAAAGTATAATCACTTCTACAAACTATGAGTGGTTCTAGTAGTGGGGCCGATTGCGGTAATTTCACATTCACAAGCGCACAATCTAATTCAGGAGATTAATCGCCAAATTTCAACGCCCTGCAATACGTACAAACGAGTGAGATTGTCCAAACCTTACTTTGTCTTGATTGAACCTTGATTTGTCCACACCATAATCGATTTCGAAATCGCGAAATGTAATTTGATTCGATTAAACTAAATTATTTACCAGATCCACGATCATCTTTACGAAAAAAAGATTTTATAGACAATTAAAGGCCATTTCAAGCAATCGTACGAAATGAATAATAATTATGCATGCGTGCGTAGCTGTCAAACGATAGTCTCCACGATCGCCCCCTTATTAAAAGTTCCGAATGGTTCCCGAGATGGAAATTATTATACAAAATTAAAAATTCCGATTTTTCCTTTGGATTTTTATTAATTTTCTTTTGTCCTAAACCATCCCAGTATCGAATCGAATAACCTGGATTACCCGGTGAACTTCATAGATACCATTTAATAAAATTCAAATGAAAGAAACGTATTTGATTTATCGTACATGAAACATTTTTACGATTGTTCCTGTATTATGCTTTGCTCATTGGTCATAAATGCGGTTTGCATGGTGAAGTAGCTCACCGAGCAATTGCCTAGCTTCGACAACCCATGTCAGCTCGACCGCTCCTCGGCATTTAAAACCGTACGAAATCGGTCAGTGATACGCATGGGCGTGCAGTTGTTAAGCGATAGGTCCACCACGAACGCCACCTAAGTATTCAAAATTTTGAATCCTGAAATTTCACACAAAATTACCGATTTCGTATTTTTTTTTCTTTTGGATTTTACTATTTTTTTCCTTCCCTGTATTGAGAGCATTAATACAAAAAGAGAATTATCCAAATCGGTTGAGCCGTTTTTGAGAATTAGCGAGACTAACAACAATTGACAAATATTAACAATTGCCAATAACAATTGATTTTTATGTGTATAGATAATATTAGATAAACAAATGTAAACACATATGTTTAAACAACTTGCAATAACATGTGATCGGACTAGTAAATATCATTTGAAAACTTGAACATTAACAAGTGTACTACGACACAACACAATACAACAGTAGGGAAAGATCGGCACCATTCGCACGCGGGGCACATTCATACAGTACTTATAAGACACAAACGAATAGACGTATAGACATGCCTTCACGTGTGCTAATAGCACTAAATTAAAAGCTTATGGAGCAAATAACTATTTGTCGTATTTTCCCATACAACCAACATGGCAACCAAGTTTGGTCGGCTTTTGCGAAAGTCCATGAACGAATGACGTTATTCTGAGTACATATTATTATTCTACGCATAATACTACATAGCATAGCACTAAATTCAGAGGTTACACTTCATCGATCCATGCGTCGCATCCCACCCCTGGCGCGTGCTTCTACGCAAACATTCTTCTCGCTTAACCTTCTTTTTGTTTATGGTCGACTCCTAAGGTTCAATGCGTCATGTTATACCCATCCTGAATAACTGGGCTGTCAAATGCAAAAATAATTTTTAAATCCGATTGCTAGTTTTTCAGATATTTTTGTTTGTCATCTTGGTCCCCTTAAAATCAACATTTTTCAAAAACCTTTCGTAGCGGATACCTACTCGGGAACAGGAATACATACGAGTATGTAAAAATTCAACAGTAGAGCACTAATAGTATGGGCTGTGTGATAATGAGTGAATCAGTCAGTGGTATTAAGGTAAGTTTTCCCCGCTTTTCCTCCACAGAAAGTTTATATATGCCAAATCGCATGCCTTCTTATATGTACGTTAATAAATAAGGATTGATGAATGATGAGGTAAAATCAAATACGTCGTTTTATTGTAAATAACGTGCTATATTTATATTACAAAATAATTACAAAAAGGAAACTTGACACACAAAATGTAAACTGTACATGCATGCGATTCAGATACAGTGTGATTGATTAAACGTAATGTACAATCTAATTTAACTGATACATTAAAATAATTAAAACTAAAAAAAAATAAACAGTACCGTGTACAACGCAAAACAGTCCACAATAATGATAAACAAAAAATAATTATTAATCCATTTCATACATTATGGCATTTTCATTAATATAATACTGAAGTTGCTAATACAACAAAAATATGTACGCAGTTCACCGAAACGTGACCGAAATCCTGTGGGTGCAGAACAATCGAGAGATGACGGGAGCCGCGCACCGCATCGCTACAGGCGACTCGCGACCCCGCACTGACACCTTTGCACGTCAAATATATTGACTAATTAATTAAGGCAGTCTTTAATATATTCCATTCAATGTTAGACCGGACCGTGGCGGCGCGGCGCGGCGCGGCAATGTATCGTTTTAATACTTGACGAGACAAATGGTAACTTAACTACACCAAAATCTTTATTCATATATAAACTGCAAAACCAGCCAATAGTTTCTGTAAAACATTCCAAATATTGGTCTAGTCATTATTGCACGGGACTCTCGCTACAGTCCCCTCTCGATACAAACGATAATTACAAGATCGTTGCGGTTACATAAGAGCTCAATAAATATCTCAAGTCCATTGAAAATGACCAATTGTAATTCAAAAGTTTCAATTACGTCTTTCTCAATTATCGATGGCCACAGTGCAGGAGCTTGTATCAAATATTACCTATTATGTAAATGGAAGATTCTAGATTGAATTTTTTACCCATTAAAATCACATTTTTTACCTATTAAAACCTACAAATTTAACACTTCACTCTATTTCTTATTGACAAAAATTGATTCTGCGATATAAAACTGGTTAGATACAAGGTCCTGCTACCGTTCAGTTACTGTCGATTCTTCAATTTCTTTCGCACTGAGTCGGAATGACAAAAATGTCGTACCATGTTAAATATTTACTATCATAAGAAGCATGCGTATGCTTTTCATTCCGACAAGTGCGAAAAATACGACAGTGGCCATAAATAAAACAATCATCTAAGTATACTAAAATATCCTCAGGTATTGTCTTTGTGAATAAAAATACATATATAAAAGTCCTTATAGACTTATTTCCAATGACACTTGTCAAAGATCATACATCACCTAATGGAGTTACTTATTCCAAAAGACAATACCGTACAGTCAGCGTCAAATAGATGTAACCTTACACGTCAGTAACAACATGAAATAGACTTATATTAATTTACACAGAATATCCTGATTCTTGTAAACACCCAATAAAAGTTTGCAAAATGTTAAATTTAATTTAAAAAGACATTGTCTCAATCTTACAATAGTCTAGCCATTCTGATAGAATTTAACTTGTATTTTTAGGTATGATATTTTTTTGCTATTTAACTTGTAATCGTATTGAATATACAAATAAATAGATTTACAGGTAATTGCCGCTGACTGTACACGTTTGAGCCTAAACGCTATAACGTGTGATGGGGCTCTCTCCAAGCTTACCGCTAGCGCTAACATTCGCCTAATATAATTGCCTACGCATAGAGGACGTCAACCGAGTCGTAAGCAACGCTCTAAACGAGTATCACAAATTGTGCAGCGATCCTACTAACAATAGAAAGTTTATTGCTATTCCTTTCCGACGAGATATCGTCTTAAGGCAAATCAATGATCAACTATATTTTTTTATCAATTAATATTATATTCAATCCAAAAACGTAAGTTGAGACGAATTATACATTATTCATAAACTATAACTTTTCACTATTACAGAGCAAGTATTGAATCTAAAATGCTTATTTTCTAGCTTCAAAAGACACAAATTGTGACGCACGTTACACTTATGAACGAGTTACGATCTCAAAAGTATGTTTATTTCAAATTTTACATTACCCTTGTAGAGTAGCGTTTCATAAGAAAAATATTCTGATTATCAAAAATAATAATTCGCGCTATAAATTTGAAAAGTTCGCAGAAAATACATAAGATATTGAATAAATAACATTCAAATGCGAAACAAGTGTCGACCGGGAGAGACGTCGGTATACCAGTGCCACTAGTCCGCGGCGCTACTCTTGCGCATATTGAAGCCACGGATATAAGCAGCTATATTTACTAATTATTTTAATTTCCAATCATTTTAATTATTTGTAAGAGGCTAGTATTATTTTTCTATCAACCAAACAAAAAATCTACTACATTGAATTTATATCCAATACAAAATATTATTCAATTTAAATATATGCAAGGACGAAGTTATAATTCATCTATCTATGTTTAACATAATTTATTAATTTTAAAAAGAAATAATTTACCACTATACCATTTCGTCTAAATTGATAAAAAAATTTAAACGACACGTCGATGGACGTTGCCACTTTGTAACAAAATATTGTCTGTAACAAGTTTAAATGCTTCATACTAAATACCAATTAATTGTACTTTTCAGCAAGCATCGATCAGACCTTTAAAGGTAAGGTACTATCAAGTGGGACCTGCTGCATCTATCGTTTGACACTTGTCGGCTTCACGATATAATTCGTTCTTAAAATTTAAATTCCATTGTCTTTCTTGTCAACCGGGCCGATTGCAGTATTACGACTTTAATGGGGAAAAATAGTTTTTTTTTAAGTTTTAGTACGTATTTAGTGACAGAATTGTTAGCAATAAGTCCCATTTGATATGATCAAGTTGCGAGATATGACGCTAGAGTAGCAGAACACGCAATAGACTATTAAACGTAAAGACACAACCTACCTACTAACTCGAGTAGACACCGATAACCTCAAGCCGCTAATATCCTTAACAATATGAAAGTACTTTCACTAATTCGATGTATAGTGAAGTATAACAACTTCAAGTAGATTAATATAAAAAACACGTTATACTTTTATGTAAACTGGCTGACATCAAGGGCGACGCGCAGTGCCTCCGGGTTGGGGTAGCGGCGAATGTTTACGAATATTACGGAGGAAAATTTAAATGTATTTGCACGAATTGAAATAGAACGGCATATGAATGCTTCGAGTCCCAAATCGGTTAACGCCACGTGATAAAAACTATACCAACGATGGTTACCTTTTCCAATCAATGTGTTACATTGAGGATACATAAAAATAATACATGCAACATACGTTAAAACTATATTTTACACCTTTAAATCATTTAATAACAAAGTTGTCAACATATAATAATATTTTGAACAATCCTTTATAAATATGGAATAATAAATCCTAAAAAAAATTTATCCAAAGACAAAGTACATTTCCACCTATCTTTTTACCATTCCATTTCAATTTATACAAAACATCTGAATTAAAAAAAAATAGACGAAACTGTATAAAAACCATCCGGCGGTCTCGTAAGCCCGATAGGAGACACTGCGGTCGCGACAACAGATAAATACCCATGAGTTCTAATATAGAGCTAGCGGCGAATGCTTCACTGTAAACTATTCAAGTCACGCGCTGATATGTAAAGACAGTAACTTTCAAGTTATTGCAAATGGATGTGAATGGGTAATAAGTTGTCTAGTATCATTGGCGGATCCATAGGGGGCTAACGGACTCACCCCCCCCCTCTCTCCATCATCATCAGAAGTCTTCCGTTATACATTGTAAAATAAACTTGATCATTATTATTCTAATAGTTTAGTTAGTTCTGATTTAAACTATATAAAATGTCGTGTACTTTTTACTGTTTTACCTTGGTAAATTCTACCCTTAGGAGGGGCAAGCCCCCACCCCCTTTCCCCAAATCGCGGTCCTGGACCCACCACTGTCTAGTACAGGACATTTGCGTTTGTTTGCAGTTCCGTTGGCTCCACCTCGCGTCACATCACATTCGCCCCTCGGACCGATCACAGTTGACAAGTAGCATCATATATTCACACAAACACTATATATAATTAGGCCATTTCAGGACAAATAATCACAATACATTATGTAAGTTAATACAATTCCTGGCGTGTATATCTTCATAGAAGTGATTCAATCTTTCTCGTCTCTCGTCTTCCTATATTCTTTGGATCAGTGTATACCTATAACCAAATTCAATACATTAATATGGTTTTAATGACTAAAAGAATGTCAAAATAATTGCACTTTGAATTACAATTTAGAGAAATCATTAAAGTTCTTCTCTCAAAATTTGCTTTAAGTTTACTTCGAAGTTTTCTCATAACATAAGTATGGCACGTTTCGTACTGAAAAATATTTTGCGAGGAGAAAATATATCATTAGAATGATCACGACACATTTATAAAAACGGTGGGGCCATATTAAAAGGTCAAAGCAAATAGAGCTGGCAGTTGAACGACAGGTAGTAGGTGCAGCGGCTCATGTGCCTCATAAATGCAGCAACTATTACTTGGAACGATCAGTCACGGTCATATGGGACTGTGTAAACCCAATTGTTTTCTTAATTTTCATAAAATGACCACACCTTTTAAAGTATAATCGCTTATGCAGCGGTTTGCGCGGTGGCGGTTGCGGTAGCAGTGGCGTTAGCGTTTGCGGTTGCGGTTGCGGTTGCGGCTGCGGTTGCTAGGTTACAATAAAACGCATCGACTTTACTCGCTTTATTTATGTTGTACACTGTGTGTGGGGAAATCAATTAAAACGAAGTTTTCATTATTTTAAACAATAATAATTGGTATAAGTGTACGGAAGAATTATTTGAATACGTTCGCAAATCATGTTTAGAAACTTTCACATATTCTATGAAGTTGCTTAATCTACAAAGTATTAAACTAAGATAAAAAAATGTGTAATAATGGTGTAAATTATATACGAAATTGATTATTGTTGTGTTGGCACACCTTATTGGTCACTACGCTGGTACAAATTAGCTTTGATAAAAAATGTGTTTAGAAAGTGTGTACTATAGTTTGTTAAAAATAGCTTAATTGGAATGAAAATCAGCAAAATTGACGACATAATTTTGTAGAAGCGTTTAATGTTTAAACTATATATTCATTCGTTCACACACGAACACAATTATTTGTATGTTTTTTTTAAAATGTTGAGTACAGGAATTTTCACACATAAATCTGTGTGGTATGAAATCTTTAAGGCTAAAAGGATTCGTACTTATTGTCATAAAAAAAAAATAATTATCTGCGACGTCCTTACAAGGTTATGTCACAATGCAGAAATCTTAGAGCTGGGCATATGGATAACTGCAAGTCGATAGAAAGAAACAATAAAATATATAATAATGTTATTTTTGCAGTACAAGAAAACCAGTATCGACCCGCTCGCTATCTTATTTGATAAAATGTTTAAAATGTTCGAGGTGTTATTGTCTTTGCTATTTTGTCCTTAAAATATCAAAAAGGACTAGTAAAAATATTTTAAATAGTGAATCACGTGAAATTGTGTTTCCATACATTTTGAATCCATACATCAAAATTATCATTGCCACCGTGATATCTTTTGACCTCAGCGATTCTAAGATTTGATTAAGATAGTAAATTTTGTTTCCCCAAATTGCTACTAATATATACACAGTTAAAAATAAAGACTGTGTCCATATATATCGTTTTAACCAGCAATTTTATAGCATTAGTCAGTTTGAAAGCTGTCATTCTAATCGAGCTGTTTTTAACAAACTATATACATAAGTCTCTATGTATTACCATACCACAGGACTTATTGTGATATGACTGGCTTTAGGTCAAAGATTTAGATTTAACGTCACATAACATCAATCTTGTCTCTAATAATTAATGTAATCACAATGCAACCCAAGGTCCTGGCGAACGAACAACACACCTGATTACTCCAAGCCGTACAGTTTGAGGGTGCGGTCCATACTGGTGGAGGCGATGTACTGCGCGTTCTTGCCGAAGCGCACGCCGGTCGCCGAGGCCGTGTGGTCGTTGAACACCTTCAGCTCCTGCCACTGGCGGCACAGGTAGACGCGCACGTCCGTGCCCGCGACGGCGAGGTACGTGCCGCTCTGGTCGAAGCACAGCTCCTTGATCACGTAGCCCTCCTCCAGTTGGATCGTCTTGAAGTTCTTCAGCTTGCGAAGGTCCCAAAGTTTCACGCAGGCGTCCTCCGCCGCCGTCGCCAGATAGTAACCGTTCTCCGAGAACGATATAGACGTTACGGGCCCCACGTGTCCGGGGAAGTTGGCGACGTTGCTCTGCTCCTTCAAGTCCCAAATCTTGACTTGCGAGTTCTCGGTGCCCGTGCCAAAGATGAGGCCGTCGGGGTGGAACTGGGCGGTGGTGAGGCTGACGCCGGCCGAGTCGCTGACCTTGGTGAGCAGCGTGCCAGTGCGGATGTCGGAGAAGGCCCAGTGCTGGTCCGTGGACGTGGACAGCACGTAGTCGCCGGTCGGGTGCAGCGAGAGCCCTGTCACCGGCCCGTCGTGCGATCGCAGGATCACCGACGTTTGAGATCTGACAATGAAAACGAAACTTATTAACGTGTTTAAGGACAAATCGTTACGACTCTAATGACGAAGTAGATTTTAGCGTTAAAATATTTTTTTTAACTAATTAAAATGTTAACAAATCCAAAAATTCTCCAATATAAAAAGCTTGAAGGAAGATTTCATTCGATTTTTAATTAGTCCACAACTGAGACTACTCCATCGTTCTCCCAATGTTTATCTTTTGATATAAAACAATACAAAATGTTGTATGGGAGCTTAGGTCTAGTTAGGTTTTATGAAAACATAATAAATTAAAGACATACGTGGGCACGTTCCAGACGCGTATGGTGTGGTCGGGCGAGGCGGTGATGACGGTGTCCTCGTCGGGGTGGTAGATGACGCGCGTCACCTTCTTGCTGTGCCCCTTGAGGATGGCCACCACCTGCTCCGTGTCCTTGTTGAAGACGGTCGCGTTGCGGTCGTTGCCGCCGGTCAGCAGCCGGCTCTGGTCCGACGGGTTGATGTCCAGCGCCAAGATGCCCGGCACGCTGGCTGAGTGCAAGCCCTACAGGAAACCATGCTCTTTAGCCACAATCTTACAACGGAATGCGGCCGCAGTAGATCAGTCTGAGACACTTTGAGAGTTTTATCAATAGCAATGAATCCAGATGCTTTGTTAATCTCGATGACCTATTAGACGCCGGGAGTACAAAAACTTACTGGATGCGATGCGAGCGTGAGGAAGGCGCGGATCTGGTCGGGGGGCAGCAGGCCGTCGGGCACGGTGCGCCCGCGCCGCTTGCGCTCCTGCGTGAGCGCCGTCGCGCGCTCCTGCAGCCGCGCCACCACCTCGCCCGACATGCCCGCCGCCGCCACGCCGCCCGCCGCCGCCGCCCCGCCCTCCGCCTGTATACAAACAAACACACTTACTTATCTAGTCCTGACACATACAATAATTATATATAGTACATTAAACAACAGATTTTCTATCTATAAAATGATTGTCCTAAAGTATTTACACAAATATATTCTTTGTATAATCACTACATTGTTTTTTGTATATGTAACGAACCGCGTGCGAGGGCTGGGGCGCGACGACCGCCACTTGCGGCTTGAGGGTCGCCAGCGCCTCGCGCGCCGCCGTCACCTCCTTGGTGAGGCGCGCGATCACCCGGCACGCCGCGTCGTGCTGGTACAGTGCGTGGCTCAACTCCTGCAACGCGTCGCAAATGGTTAAAAAAATCTGAACACCTTCATCGGTGCACATTGGTGACTAGACCTCATAGTACAGCTATTAGAGTACCCGGTGTTATGCAGATTCTGTATTCAACTTTCAATCTAGGAAAAAATATCTATCTTTTTTTGTCAAACCTTTTTGCTTTTAATTGCAATTCCCTTTGAATTTACAACTTTGAGAATACTGTCACAATAGAATGAGATCAAAATTCTTATCAATGCCGGTCAGGTAGAATAAACATGAAATAACTTTGAAAAAGTGCCAATGCCAAATTATTTTATTCTTTCATCAATTAGTGTTCAACTACTGTGAGCTGTATTGTTGTTGTAAGCTGGGTATTTGGTTCAAATGTCCAATTACTTGTTATCTCATAAAATACATTTAAAAGGCACGTTTCCTCTAGTGTCGTAATGACTTTGTAAACCAACTCTGAAATGTTTTGAATGACGATAGACAACTAAATAATAAATACACAGATTTTATTTTATAGTTTAAATGAAGGTAAGTAAGTACCTGTCTAGCAGTCTGCAGCTGCTGGCGCTGTGTGAACGTGTGCAGCATGAGGGCATCCCACTCGTCTTGCATACTCTTCAATGTGGCCGGAATGGATGTGGCACTGGGAGGCTTTGGTTTCACAATTGGTGGGGCTGAAAACATTTCGCAAAATATTTGATTATTGAAATGAAAACTTCTTTAGGCACATTGGGCACTTTTGGTATGAGGAAAAAGCACTAAACTTTTGTGAC
>DWTW01000723.1:0-14833 GCA_018246275.1 Papilio slateri | reverse complement strand
CAAAATCGACCAGCTCTTACTGCTAGAGCCATCTACTGACAAACAGCGAGAACTTAGTTGCGCACCTAATATTTATAGACTGCATTATTTTTTTTTGTTAAATTTTCCCATTTAAAAAAGATAACTTACATATACATAAGTACAAGGAATACAACACAAAGCATCGATGGACTATAGTTGCGCCCCGTATTAGATATTGATTGAATTGGCCATTCATTCGCCATCTCCGTCCGCCATAAGTCACCGGATCAATTCCGCCATTGCGGAGAAAAAGTCGTCCAAAAGTCGCGCTTATCTCGCGGCAAATTGAAAATGCAGCCGGCCGTGTGATTGTGACGCAACCGGGCCCGCTGCCGGCGACATATGGACCTATTCAATTTTAATCGCATTTCAGAAGAAAGGACATCGGATAAAGTACCTATAAAACGCTCCCCGTACGCCGCCCGATAGAGCCCAGTTAATAAGCTGGTTTTATTTGCGGTTTGAGATTTCAAGGGTGGCTTGCGCATTGTTGGTTAACAATTATATGTCTGGGATTGATCTTTTTAAATTGCAAAACCTTGTTACACTAAGCGTTTATGCTCGACTGGAAATACGTTAACATTGGTAAGTTTCTTTTCAATTAAAGATTCAATAGTTTGCGCAGAATTTGTTAAAGAAATAATAAATACTTAAGTAACATCCTGTTGGGTGAATCCGTGATCGTTTTCGACCGCGTAAAATGGTGGTGGTGTATATTTTTAGCGGCAAACCAAAGTCGTATTCGCATAAGTCACTAAAGGACGAGTGATATACGGGCCGCTAGCGCGGGAAAAAATGTCGCCCAGCAAAAAGCTCGGCATCACTCCGCGGGATTTACGGCGCGCGGCGACACCGCCGAGTATGCGAGCCTACAACACCGAGGGCGAATATTCTTACACCTACCCGTGCGGAATGCGCGTACCCCCCGATGTGACGGAACTTTGCACTTCGCTAAATTACGACCTCGATGCGGTTGTATTTCGCTTAGCCGAGGTGGAGAACATTAATAAGTCTTCTCCTTATTTACACGCACCCTCGTCCCCGTGCCGTGTCGGCCCTGAACTACTGCCTCCCATTGTATTCAAATTATTATATTATACACGTCATATCTGTAAAACTGCTTACTTTGTAGCAATAAATAATTCGACAACAGTTATGCTCAGAGTTTTATGACGCTGTTGGCTTTGATTCCCAGATAACTTACATGGGGCCTAAAAACCTAATGAATTCGACTAAAATAAGTGTAGTCTAAAATTCTGGTCAAAAGGGGAAAAAGAATGTTGACAACCATCTTCTTTTTTTAAAGAAATATACGTCCATCTAATTCCGTAACTCTACGCAGGTTGTTCTCATAATTATAATAAAAAAATAATATAAAAAAGCGTCCAAAGATCACCCCTTTACAATACAATAAGCTGTGACAAATCGTACGACGAAACATAAAATACACAAAGCGTCATTGCGTAAATAAATAACGTGCTTAAATCCCGGTATAAAAGTGTAGGAAACTAGCGTCACAAATCCTATAAGGAGAGGTATAGAGGGTCGGCGGGTCGTGAGTAAAGGATCGTCCACACTTCACTGGCCGCCACTAGACGTCTGATCCGGGAATCAATCTCGGACTTAGTGTGCTTATCTTGCTGACCCCGGCCCAGGCGACCGTCACGGTATATTGGTCTTCAAATTTTATAACCATATTTCTTTGTAATAAATAAAGCAAAGTCATGAATGCAACAGTCACTGGAATCTAATAATCAAGATTTTTAACATAATACGACCAGGTTTCCTCATCTAGAAAAAATCAGTAAAGTATTTACAACATCAGAGAAGTACAGTGGTAGCAGGAAAATAGAGGTATTATACTGCTGGGTTTTGCCTTATGATTGAAAAAATTAAAAAGGCAACTTACCACACAAAGCAGGATATATATACAGTGAATTTACTCAAGTGTGAACGGAGCTTTATGATTTTATATTGAACTTACCCTTTAGGATAACGATAAATATCATTTGAACTTAAACTTTTGTCTTTAGAAAATGCTAGCATAGAAGAGTTTCAACGGAATGTTTACGATCTACTAAGTTAACTGAAATACGCGTTCAGATCCACAATCCTCGCATTTATTTTTTATGATATCGCTTAATAAATTAATATTATACACAGATTATAAGCATAAATATCAAATTAAAAAGTTATTCCACGAAGTAGTGTATTTTACATATAGAAGCATCGCATACCGGCGTTATGTAATTACTTTATATTCATTACATAAACACATTACCAGTTACACTCGAGCGATAAGCATAAAAGCCACATGACTGTAAATTCGATCGTTAACAAAGCTATAAACCGGGAACCAGCGTCATCGCAGCCGGAATCAAAGAATTCTGTTCTCGGAACTACTCCTATTAGATAACAGATAAAATATCGTTGAAATACTTTGGACTTCTATAATAAAAAAAGAAAAAAAAGAAACGACGACGTTTCGACACGACGTAAATACGTCTCTTGAAAACATTGGAGACACTAAACTATTAAACAAGGTATCAATAAAACTTCTTGTTGGAAGTAGAGATGGCTAAACGTTTTGAGATAAATAAAACAACAACAACTTATAGTACAAACCATCTAATTTAAAGTTCAAGTTCCCTGATAGATAATTGGAATAATTGAACCTACGTATCATATTAGAGGGACGCTATTTGTTCTAATATCAGTTGGGAACTTTTAAGAGCATGTATGCACGGATGTATGTAGATGAAGCGAGAGAGGTGCGCCAGGAAATATGGAAATCTTTGATCTCTGCCTACACCTTTGAGTACTGGCGTAAGTGCATATTTATTTATTTAAATTTTAAGAAGTGATACATTTTTTTAAAATAATTTAAAAAAATGTATCACTTCTTAAAATTGTTAAATGTATAGACATTACGATGACCTTTGTATGATAAGGTGTGTGTGATTGATAAGTTACCACTGGATCTATTTCCTTCCCTTCCCCACATAGTCTTTTCCTTGTTAATGTCTTGTTTTTTCTTTACCACATAAAGGCTACCAAGGCACTATAAACTATACAACTTCTGTGAGACCTTTATACAAAATCTGCATTGAAGTAAATGTACAATATATTTAGATATTTTTATTTTATATTTAATATACTTAGATTTTCAAAAGGATTTTTGATTATCTAAGTGTTCATTCCATTATAAAAGTAATAGATACGAATTGTCAGTAGTTTCTAATAAAACTATAAACCTTACAGCTTTAATAAAGATTTTATATCATGTCCACATAAAACAAGTGCATGCAGTATTGAATATCCGAAATGTAACTTCAACGCGGCACCTGCCTCGCCTCGCCTCGCCTCGCCTCCCTACCTTTATATTATAATATATACGAAGATCGGACCTTAATGCATTCGGATGGACTGACGTAATTATTATTTGGTGCAAACGTATTGAATATTAAGTCCAATATTAGGGCAAAAAATCTTTTTGTTGAAGTAAAAGTATGCTAATTACGTTGGCCGATGTAACGGACTCGAAACAAGGGACTGCGGCAGGTGACTTGATAAAAAGTGACAGAATGTTAAACGACACAAAAATGTTATAATGCGTGTTTTTAACCGTTAAATATGTGAACCTAAGTTATATGATTAGATTAGCAGCCTTCCCCAGCTTCGCTAGGATAGACAGATAGACAAATTATATGTAGCTCAGCTTACTCGCTACTAAAAGAGCTTTCTATTGGTGAAAGAATTTTTACAATCGGTTCAGTTTATGCAGAACAAACAAACAATCAAATGTTTCCTCTTTATAATAATGTTAGTATAACTAAAGACTTTTGTGGTCATACTAATGTAAATAAATACAAAACCTATACTGAAAATTATTTGCTTTTAGAGGGTAAAAGTATTTTATTTAGGAAAAAAGTACGCTTTTTGTCTTATTGGACCCTTAGTCGTATGAGTTTTGGAAACATTTGATCTCATAAGTTTTGTGCCAATGAAGAAGAAAGTTATTCGAATGGTGGTATTGGATTGTCACACGAATTATTGTTGGTTTGGATTATAAATGTATGAAGACGGCGTTCTTCTGGGATTGGGGATATTCATGGGCGTCGGTGAACACTTAACATTAGGCGACCGGCTGCTCGTTTGCCCCCTTATTCTATAAAAAAAAAACAATTTTAGTTTCAGCAGCCTAGTATGTTATAAATACATTGAATAGATTTCCTTTGCTTTATATAAGCAGTGAAGTGTTAACAAAGGTAAGAATACTCAAGTTAATTGTGAGTAGTCTTTAAATACAGCAAGCACCTGCCCAAAGCTGCAATTCACGCTCTACATTTATTGCCCCTGATTGCAAGCCCGTGGCATTCGACGGAAAAGATATTATTATATGCACCTTTAAGTTGGTCAATATTCATTAACCTTTGTTAGGTTCAAATTAGCTAGAAGCGTCTGACGACCTTCATTTAGGCAAAAAGAAAGGAACTATGCATTTTTTTTTATCTACCCAAGAAAATATACAAACAAAATTAGCAGAACCGGCAGACTTGTGTTTCCCGAATGTTGGCTTCGAAAATAATAGTAATCAAGGATCGTAGGGTTTCAGAATGTTATAACCTATAAGAGTTAATGACAAAAATAGCTACACATATAAATATAGTAAGTTAAGTTAAGTTAAGTCTACAATATCAATCTATATGATAACAGGCGAAAAGCAAATATGAGTTTCGTTAAAAATTGTACCGGGGTAGCGGGGTATGCTACGAGCTATAAATAAAAATCTCATGTAATCTCATAACCATAGTTATTTCACTTATGTCGCACATCTAAATCACATATTGAAATTATCTTTTATACTGCGCCTAGTAAAACATAGATGGTAAAACTCGTTTATACACTCTAATAATAAGGACAAGTTCAGAATTATTTCCGTTCGCAAATCGAGAAGATACATTACAGAAATAATAAGAGTTGGATTGAAGCTTCGATCGTAACTAGACTGATCAATAATTATGGTACATTTATATTCCAACGATGTATTTAAAATTTCTCCTTGCGACTTGTTAATACATTAGAGTGATCGCGAGTCGTTAGATCAATTTCCGTCATCGCAAAAAGCAAGATTCGAACGTCTCGATAGGCTACTAGGGGAGCCGTGGAACCAGTTCTCAATAACTTCGTAGAGAATTGGATGCAGATTGAATGATGCTTTATCTAAATCGCAACCTATTCGAGTTCACACGTTAAAGATAATTGGAAATGGACTCTAACAGTGCTATAACAGATCTCATTAAATTGATTGATTGCTTTATTTATTGATCTTGCCTACACGGGATTTGTAATTATAAAAAAATGTGTTTTTGAAACACAATTCTAAATTTGGTTCACAAACACACTTATTTAGAGTAAACATATTATTTCATCTTGATCGTTCATTTTCAAACACCTTAGAATTATTATAATTTATTCCTTAGCAACATATAGATTATTAATTTCAAATTCGGACTGTTACAAATCGATTTCATTATTTTGCAAATCAAATTCGGACCTATGCACACCAAATTCAGCCTTTTAAAAAATGAAATTCGGACGTTTCCATGTCAATTTGATAAGTAAACATCGGAAATTTAATTTTTAAAACTCCTGAATACGATTTGCAAAATGGTGAAATTGATTTGTAAAAGTCAGAATTTGAAGTTGACATGCTATATACTACACCTAGAAGAAGCACTGCTCCAATGGTTCTCTACCAAGGAAAATAACAAAAACTAGCAAACACACACAACACGATTGTGGAAACTTTGTTGATATATGGAGATCTAATTAAAAAGACGTGCGTAAGTTGATTGATAGTCGATGAATTGCAAATGATTTCTAGTGACCCCTTTACACTCGCCGCGGCATTACAATATTCCATATGTAGGATAGATTGTTGTCATTAGGTTAATTAATTTGATGCCATTAGACGTGCATACGATTGTGATGTTTCTTTTAATTGTCTTTAATTAATATTCACCGTACAAGATCTAAAGAATCGTTGAAGTAAATCTTGTATCACCTTATTTGTAAAGTTTCATTTTCAACACGATAACTCGTTCGTTCGTTATTATATATTATTATTTGTTTTGTGTTAAAATCTTTTATTGTTGATTTCCTACTAACACTAAGTTTAAGCCCAAACTAACCAAATATGGATCGTAGCTATCTGAAATAAATAAATATTATTATTATACAATACATATGGATTTTGGAATTCTTCGTTCAGAGCATTAGATACGCATGTTCTACGAGATCTCTTAAATGTAAGATTAATATTTTTGCACATTCCTCATTTTTTTCTAGAACTATTTATTTATTATTAATTAACAAGTCTTGACATAGTTTGGCATAGTACTATTCGTTTCTCAATTGTTCTATTTCTCTTCCGCTTAATGTGGCTAATTCAACTGTAATTATGAGTTAAGACCACTGTTGACCAAATTTATGGCAGTCGCGTGCAATTGGCAATTTTAAATAAAATTGTTCCAAAGCTATAAATTACTTTCGATATCTCGTTATTGAGCATATCAACTGTAAGTGGAGTAGTAAAAGTAAATTACTGACAAATAACCTGCATTTCCTTGCCTTCAATATTGAATAAATATAAAATTTGTACTTTTGTCAGTCATTGTTAACAGTTATTGCAGTTTCAGATTTAACACTATGTACAAGTTATTAATTTTTTTTTATTAATAACTTTCATATAGTTTTGAATATGTACACACTCGTGACATTTTAGCTATTCCACGTGTACAGACGTTGTCAATTATAATTATGAATGTTGTCAATGATAGATACTCTTAGTCAAATAGAGGGTGGAATTATAACCGCACCTGGAAGAAAAGTACTCTAAATACTGAAGATAGCCAATTTTACTCAAAGGAAACATTCCTACATTTTTAAGAAGAAGCAGAACTACATAGTTTCAAATATTTTTGAAAATACGCTTGCCAGACCCGAGAATATAACTGGCAAAAATCCGACAAAATAGCACCTTGTACTTTTACGTCATCATCATTTGGTCATCATTTATCAATTGATAAAGATTAGATCAAATGATTATAATCAAATCTCTTTAAAATCATGCTTAATTAAATTAAAGAAAAAGCATGATCTTATTTGATTTGAAAGGAAAAAACGACTAAGCTTATTTGCTTCTTAGTTCTTTTAGATGAACAGGTTAAGCGACTATTTAGCCTGAATCTAGGCTAGCCTAGGGCTTCGACCGTCTCTCAATGGGGTATATTTATCTGTGTAACGGCCCACTAGGCTCTTGCTTCAGGCCTGAGCGGAGCTTCACGTATTTCTTGCTGCCCTTGAAATAAAACTTTTATAAAATTATTATTACAACGTCTAGATGTATTAGGATAATGTATTTAACAATAATGATTATCGTAATATAATATAATATCATTACTAATAAACTAATGAGTACATATTGAAAATTCAGATAGTATTAAAAATAACACAGATAAATTGTTGCAATGATTATCTCTTAAATAAACGTTCGAGCAGAACCGAATGTACGACTAGTCAAGTTGAAGTTTCTGTATCGGAGGGTCAGTAAACCGGACATAAATGAAATCGTTTTAGTTGGTCCAACGGTCCGCCGGTCGGTCGAAATTTATTTATTATTTGATTATTAATTTTATGACAGTCCTTGAGACACTTAGGGAGCACCTTGTTTAAACAAATACACCTGATCGATTTTGTTGTTTGCACCTTGCCTTGGATGCGGACGGCCCGACACCTGTCTCTGACGACTAGTCACTACCTGCGGTCCCGCTTGCGGTAATTTGGGATAACTCTTTATCATAAGAATATTTTAAGTTAACAATATGTTCATTTAAAAAAATAACTTTGTTATGGTACTGAATTTAAATCGTGTATTTCGATAGAATAAGATATATAGCAACATTATTATAATTCCAGATGCCGTAAGGCTTGCCTGCATAGGCAAGACACATAAAAAGAACTATAAACAACCTTAAATTATTCTATTGCTATTATATCTTAACATTTTTGTTTTTATAATTTACTTGTATGCTCATGATTATTGTAGTAGTTTTAAATCAATTCATGTAATCTTGGGTGTATTAATTTTACATTTGTAAACTTTATAAAATTAAATAAATAAACAATTATTATAAAAGTAAGCAGAAGTAATCATTAACTCTAATCTAAAATGGAGGACTAACAATACTTTCGTACAATTTATTGGCGAAATCAGTTTATAGGCAGACTCCTACGTCGATTCCTTCTCGTAAATATACATGCCGTAAATATTTTTTTATGTTAACCTTAATTTAAATACTAAAAATATATTTTGCACTAATTAAATAACTAAATTTATTTTTTTATCCATACATACCTACGTAAAGCTTTTATTTACGCAGACGTTTCAACTAAATTTATATATGAGGGATTGTCTATTATTTTTAACATGTTACGATCTACTAAAGCGATTATAGAGGGAACTGGTAAAAGTAAAATAGTCGGGTCGAGCCTGCGGCGATTTATGTGGGGTTAACTTAGGATATTAAATCGCTTTACGTTAGTATAAGGTTCTAAGGTGTTACATTATCCGATTCGGTTCAGGGTTCGAGTCTAATCTGATACCATATATTCAAAAAAGGTATATTCGCATTATTATTGCTTTCTAATCAATACATCAAAAGTTATAATTACCTAATAAATTAAAGGTTTAACTCAAATAGTCTAAAACTATTATTCTTAAAGTACGAAGTAAAAATAACGTATACAATCATAATTGGGTGTAAGGTTCCATCTACAGTTTAAGAGAATTTTAATTTAAAAATTACGTTACATATGCATAGTTCGTTTAATGGGCTGAATTATTTTACCTTTACCAGTAGTGAAGATATTTACATTCTCTGACGAGGCTTCTTTGTCGTTTAAAATACAATTTGTCTGTTTCTCGTCAGTATATTTCATAGTACGATACTATGAAAATATAGTTATGATGACGGCAAACGCGCATCGGTTCATTTAATGTTAAAATATCACCTAAATACTAGTCCTTTTTCCTCTCCTATTCTTTTGTAATTAGGAAAGGATGGGAAGGGGAAGAGGATTTGACGGGGGAGGGAATGGATAGAAAGAGGAAATATCCTTTTTTCTATTTATCCCCTCATCTGTCATTAAAGGTAGGCAACGCACCTGCAACTCATTAGTTTATTGCAGTTGCCTATGGGTAGCGGTTACTTAATATCGGATGTACCGCTCGCTCATTTGCCACCTTGTTCTATATAAAAAAAACATTGCTAGTAGAACTGATGACCGCAATGATGGGTCTGGAATGGCGGTCAGATGTAAAAGTCGACGCAGCGTATGGGAACATTTAACTTGACAAAATATACAACTCTGATTGTACTAAGATCACGGTTTATATAAATTTTATATTACCTTTTATGTTTTGCTGGTCCAGCGGCAGGGGGATATTGTTGATGTGCAGGTTTCTGATGCAGCCCGAATAAGACTCCGGAGGACCGGACATTGCGTCAAACGGCACTGTTGACAGATCTTGCGCACCACCTTACAATAAACGTGAACACATTTCCTTTGTCAATAAACAATGGAGGAATAGAAGAACTCATATTGTAAAAGATATTTAGCACCATCGTTTAACATGTTCCAAATTACTGACTTATATTATAGACTTTCTATATGGTCTATCTTTAGAGAGATCCTATCTGGTCGCTTAGAGGAACACTATGTGGCATTTACGTGTACCTTAGCGATGATTGGTTTGAATTAGTTAATCAAAACCTTGAATTAGAAATCAGGTTTGTTTAAATATTTTCTATTTTTATTACTTATCAATTCGAAGCTTAAAACTGTTAAGATTAAAGAAACTATAACAAACAAAATCACCTAGTACAATATCGGCGTCGCTAGCGGTGTGCGGGTAGGCGTGCGCGAGCATGGGCTCCGTGCTGAGCGCGCCGTCTACCCACACGTAGAGGCGCGCAGCATAGCGGCCGGCGCGCACGCGCTGCCAGCGGCGCAGCGACACCACCACGCCGCTTCGCACCAGCGACGTCAGACCCGATAGACGGTCTAGAAAATACGTACCGAAATAATCATTAAACTACGAGCACGCAACAACAACACATGTGCACGAATGGAACGGCTCGATCAGTGAAATACCACGACCTCCCAAAAGACAGGCGTGAAGTAGAAGTATTTCTGTGTTTCGTCTAATGAGTGAGGTACCTAATTTTTCATTTTCCTTCCCTTTTACCTTTCCTTCCCTTCCTATTCCAATAAGGAAAGAATGGAAGGATTTCGCGGGGATGGGGGTGGACGGGAATAGACATATCCTTTTTTCTGTTTATCTGTTCCTCTGACCATTAAGGTAGGCAACGCATCTGCAACTTATTAGCTTGCTGCAGAGGCCTGTGGAAGCGGTCACTGAATATCGGGTGAACCGCTTGCTCGTGTGCCACCTTCTTCTATTAAAAAAGAGGAACCATGTAATATCAGACACTGTCTTTAAGTGGCAATGATCCAGACACGTGAGACCTGAGTTTGTTAACGTCACAGCGCCGTTCTCATGCAGTGCAGAAGTCGCGAAAAGCGAGTATCGTGTTATTCTGCACGCGTTGTACATTGATCTCAGATGACAAAATGTTTTGTATTACTTGTAGCAATTATTTTATTCTTCTCTTATTTCTTACCTGTCCATCTGTACTCCAGTAAACCACCTTGTAATGAAAGCGCTGTATAGAAATGAGGAGTCTGCGCCAGAATCAGTAAGCCTCGTTCTTTGTCCGGTTTGATATCCGCTTCTAGGGACAAACTGACGCTGGATATCGCACGTGGCAACAGCCGCAGGTAGGAGCGGACGCCGGTGAAAAGTACGTCTATTGGAATCACATCTTAAAAAGAAAAAAAAATATATATTAAGTAGACGATTGACATCGGCGGGAAACGGTATCAGGTGGCATTACTGACTGCACAAACATCATCATACAATTCATACATGTCCACTGCTGGACGTAGGTGTCCCCCATTAATCGCCACTAATATCAGTCTCCTGCCGTCTTCATCCAATGGATATCCCACAACCTTAATCAACGGTTAGATATTATGATTATTTCATAATTATATATAAGGCTCACTAACCTTGTTCGCAATTCTCGCCAGTCTTGCCGTAGGGGCAGTCGCAGTGCGTGCGCGCGTCCGCGACGAGCACGCAGCGACCGCGGCATTGCGATTGCGGCCCGCACGCGGGCTGCGCGCTCGAGCACGTTGGCCCAAACCAACCCTCGTTGCAGATGCACCTACATTTAAAAAAAAAACATTGCACCCACATATAGGTCCAATGACTTATTATAATTAAAGAATAACTTCGTTTTAAAAGCGAAGTAGTTCATAGTGGTATTTGCACTTGCACGAATAAATAGAAGAAATATCAGGGTTATACAAAAAAGCGCACAGTAGAAGTGTTTGACACCTCGATTCGTCTATCAAATGAAGTGACCGGAGACAACGATATAGTATTATCATTCGAAGGCGCCGCAGTCTGTCACGGCAGTTCTAATAATCATAGAGCTGTCGTTCTTCCTCCTGGTCGCGGTGGCAACGAAATGCAATTCTCTGGTTCGTTAGTGCGGGAGCCCTAATCGTCATACAAAGCAAAAGCAACATGGCGTGTTTCGTCGCAATGCAAAGGCACAAGGGGAGCGCTAGGTATTGCTTATGCTCAGTGCTAAGAGTGTGTGTCGACCCGGTGATCCCTTTGGAGATCCTGGAGCCTTCTCCGGTAGCACTCAAAGATCCCTTATCTTTGAGTGCTACCGGGGCTAAGGGTTTTCATAGGTGCTATCTCACATAACCCAGTCTTCTTCCCAGAAGCAAGGTATCATTTAAAGATCAGATTTCCCTTTTTACATTTAGTTTCAAATAATTAAGGCAGGCTCACCCGTAAGTAGCGGGCGAATGTATACAGAGTCCTCGAGGCGCATTGCAGGAGCTCGCGGTGCACTGCGCAACGCCGCACTGGCCCACGCCGCGGCCGCCCGCCGGCTTGCCGCCCAGCGCCTGCCCGCTCACGTCCCACACGCAGCCGCGCCACCCACTGTGCAGCGGCAGGTCGTGCGGCAACTCCGCGAAGTTCTCCGACGGATGACCACCTGCTCATATCAGCAAGTGGTAGATCCAGCAGCAGTAGGTATTGCGTGAGTGGCCGACTCAAGCGGAGACGTGCCATGACCTCAAAAAAAATTGGTGTGAAGTACAGGTTTTTTTACTCCCCCCTAGTAGTGTGGCTAGTAACGTGTCCGTAACTCGAAGACAGAGCGTAGAAAACGCTTAGCCTAAAACTCTTTAAGAGTAATTAAGTTCGTGGACTCCCTTGGGAACTTCGACCTGGGCCGTTACGTCCATTAAGTTACCGAATTGAATTAATAAAAATTGATAAACTTCAGTGGAAACCGGCCGACATTGCTCATAGAATGATCTTTTTGGAACGGCTGCCAACGTACAGGTTGACGTAGCGGTGGCAGACCAAGTCCAAGATGGACCAACGAACTGGTTTAGGTTGTGGGAGTCCACTGGACGAGGACAGCAAGGAATCGATCTTTGTGGCGATTCAGGCCTATGCCCAGAAGTGGACGGATGTTGGCTGATAAAAATGTCATACCAATGTATAAATAAGGCAGCAGGGTCATCTTGTCGTGCTGCGGCGGAGCGGGTGCGTTTCCTGAGACGTTGTGGCGGCCATCGACACTGAGGCCAGCGCCGCGGCCGCGCCGCCACACGCGCACTGCGTGCCCGCCGCGCCGCACGCCCACCGCACGCGATGTGAACACGCGGCGCGGACCTGACAACAATAAAAAAACGTGTTTTCTAAAAGTACACAATTATCTTTCCACGTGGATACCACGGAGATTCCTATTGCTGCCTCAAAACATTTATTACGAACAACTAAAATCTTTTTTAATTTATATATTTTCTTTGATTAATATATATTTTCTTAAGAAGAAAAAGAATTTTTAAAAATAATTATAACGCATTCGGACCGCATGCGTTTTTGTTTACTATGCTAAACTTGTTAACTAAGTTTGTTAGTCTCGTTAGATTATTTCACGATTTCAAACACAGTTCAAGTGCGCCGCTTTGACGTCATCCGGCTCAACTTTTATGTTTTTGTACACGAATAGTAACAGTTATCATTTATTAATTTTATTTCGCACTCGAGCATAGATCATGATAGAACTGGTACGCTATCGAAAACTTTTTATGTATTGTCTTTGAATTATTCTTAATGGTGACTTCTTACCGCTGCCCATATTCCACGTGAGCATGAGATAGCCCTTAACGAAGGTGAGGGCGAGGTGCTGGCTGCGCGCGCCGTGCCGGCCGCTCTGGCCTACGAACGCCAGCAGCGCGATCTGGTCCATGTCGGCCGTGTGGAACCGCAGGCGCAGCTCGAATCTGTCCGAGTTCATTGCCGACGCCGACAGCGGGTAGATAAGGTACGACGACACGCCGGTGCTAATCGGTGCTAGCGATGGACGGGTTATTTCAACGTCTGTCGTCAAAAGGAAATACTTGTTTTATTAACGTGACAAGCTTTGGGGTTTGTTGAACATTTGTACAAGTCGGACTCATAAAGAAATTTGAGGTCATTCAAAGGTCAAGGGTGTGGGCAATACTCGGAATCTTTCTGAGAGATCATATCAGCAAAACCAAGGTAACTGAAATTGCCCGCAGAATTGCTAAGCTTACATAGCAATACGTAGGGTTTATTGCTTCCCAAAATGTTCAAGAATGGCACTTACGAACTGGCCGACGTAGCGTAGGTAGGCAGGGAGTGCCTAGTATCATACAAAGTTTTTGCATTGATTTTGATTATAATAACTAGTCTCTTACTATATTCACAAAAGATGCCATGTTTGCCGTACGGACACAGGCACAGGAAGCCGCTCCCTGGATACCTGATACAGCTGCCGCCGGACTGACACGGATTGTGCTCGCATAGCGACTGATTGCAGTTGTCGCCCATCCACCTGCAAAGGTTTTAATTGTATGTTTTAACTGTATTGAATTAAAAACTGATATTTATACCAAGTTAATACATTTTATGTCGTTTGATTTCCATAATTTTTATTTAAGGTTCATTTTTTTAGTTAATCTTTATGTATATGAATTTACAAATAGATAATATAATATTATGGCATAAACACTGTTGTATATTTTTTACTTAACTTTATACACATGGTAGGCATAAGCTTAAAAATATTTTTTTGCATGTAAGTTACTCACTTTAATGAACAAGATACCTATCATGATTTTTTTTGAATTTTGGAAAGGAGAAAAAAAATTATACTATCTGTTCTGTAGGGAAAATCCCTCTCCATGTCGACACCGTATGTGGTGTCCGTTAGTACGACCGCAGTCCATACTGTAATAGTTAGGCTATAGTTTTTTTACGGCCGGCCGTCCCTTCTCGGGCATATTTTTAATGAAATCAGAAGATGTGATATAGACATACCCGTTAGCACAGGAGCAGGTATAACGATCACCTCGATCGTTGCACGTGCCACCATTGAGACAAGGCCCGGACAAGCACGACAATGATGAGCATTCCGTTACTTCGGCCGCATTAAATGCTTCGCCAAATATTTCCCGACTCTTGTTATTTACCTTTAATAAAAATAAAACCCATTTTATTTCCAATCTTACATTGCTGTTACAATTTAATTATATATTATTTTTCATCATCATTGATCGGAAC
>DWTW01000722.1:0-14843 GCA_018246275.1 Papilio slateri | reverse complement strand
CCCTGGCCTCCTATCCCGCCTCCCCCCCCCGCACTATACGCCGAGAGTACGCCGAGAGAAACTGCTAGATGTTTTGCAGCAATTCTTACATTACCTGATGTTAATGTATGAAAAATATTATTAGAAATTTAGATTCGCTCGCCGAATGCGTGGCGCGAGCGGTTTGTTTGTACGTTACGGAGGAGTCAGCTCAATAATTTAAATTTACTTTTGAATCCTTAATAAATATTAAAAAAACCACATGCTTTCATAACTTAAAAATAATGGTACGAAGATTTTTTTTTCTTTGTGTGGCTGATTTAACAGAACACCAAAGAAATGGAAATAAATCTCGAATTAATTTACATACAGAGCAATTGAATACAAACAAACAATTGAGCTAAAATTCTATTCACATTTTATTTTTCTTTTTCTATAATACAAGACGGCAAACGAGCAAGCGATTCAACTGATATCAAGTGAACGCCACCATAGGCGTCTGCAACAAGCTAATGTGTTGCAGATGCGTTGCCTATCTTTTAATAAAGGAGGGGATGAACAATATATCCTAATTACATGGCTGCGTCCCATAAAAAGGTTATTGTTTTTCACTCACATTTTACCGCAAGATTTAGTCACTTTACGTTTGTACGTTTTGTTGTGTTTAAATCAATAAAACATCATTATTTCCTTAAAATCTTGCTTATAAATAGAATATTAAGAAAATATTTTAATGTTTACAGACAGTACAGAGCAGAGACGTCATAGATAAGCTGTCCCTTTACAGCCTATATCTAGATTGCAACACCCACGGAGCTAAGTGTGGGCGGCGTCCGGCGTCCGGCGTATCATTGTTACAAATCAAATATATACCAATGTTTTCACATCGACAGGGTTACTGGCGTGAGTGGTTTTGTGAATGTTTTTTCAGGAGCTTAGTAAAATCCACCTGCCGACCTTTATACCGATAGCGCCTACGTATATTTCAAACGTTGATTGAAACAATTGAATCGTGGTAACTTTATTTCTTGAGCGCTGGGGTTATGTTTACTAGCGTCTTGAGATTAGTCATCATTAGTTGTAATTTTAAACACTAATTCACCATCTGAGGGCATTATTGTAAGAAAATTTGTATTACAAGAATACATAGTTTTGAAGACGAATGAAATGTGAAAGACAAGCCTTATTAGGGTAGCATTATGAGTCACTAAATCCTAAACCAAGGTAACTAAAGATAGGACGTGTGTAAAGAAGTGGTCATGGTAAAGCCAGCACAAGTACTTCAAGTACCGGGGAAATATAAGCATAATACTGAACGATTCTAGCTTCATTTTTATTTCCCCGTCGCCGCAGTCGTTCGTTGGCGATAAGTTACGTTTATTAGCCATTTCGTTCGGCGGCGATATCGCCTCGCTTTGAAGTTAAACTCGATACGGCGCACAACAATAGGATCGAGGCCCGCGGCGGGCGATTCGTAAGCGAGTTGACGGCGCACAATAAAACGCCTAGAACAATGTTTGCTACGTAGGTATTGTTGTCTGCAGACCAAAACCTGCCTGACAACATAGTCAATATAGCCAAGCACTTCTCCACCTAATGGAGTCTAAAGATAGATAGTAGAAATATAAGATAGATATATCAGCACTATAAAATCGTAACATATTTTGAAACTTCGCTCAATCCCAAGAAACAATTTGGTACCAAATAATATTTGCCATAGAGCCAGCCGTATTTGATCGATAACAATACACGACCAGTTTTGATACTAATACACCAGATATGATCTTTCTTTAAGACGGTCTCGTGTTGCATTGTAGTTATTCTTATGGTAAAAGAACGAGAAAGCCGCTTATTCTTCTTCAGCGACAATCAGAAGAGTCGGAAGGGAAAAGAGAGCGGAGAGTGGAATGTAAAGAAAAACAGAGAACAAAAGAGTGGGAATGAGACCTCAAGGAAGACAGACGTGAAGTCGAGAAGTATTCTGCGTTTCGTCCGATGAGTGAGGTGCCGAAGGCCTAAGTCTTCTTAACTAGTCCTTTTTCCCATCCTATTCTTTTCTAATAAGGTAAGGATGGGACGAGGAAGAGGAGGAGAGTTGACGGGGGAGGGGATGGATAGAAAAAGGAAATATCATTTTTTTCTATTTATCCCCTCCTCTGTCCATCAAAGGCAACGCATCTACAACTTCTTAGCTTGTTGCTGTATAGCTAGCGGGCACTCGGCAGCGGCCGCTGACCGTGCGCCGCCGCCGTGTGCCACCTTCTTCTTAAAAAAAAATTAATTATGTTTATAGTTCATATCGATAAATTAAACGCGATTCACACATTTAAAAAATATTTAATATCATCAATAACTCACAATCGTTTTTTTATAATATGGCACATCAAACAACATATAATATATTTTCAAAATCCACTATTTAGTCCTATCAAATCTATTTAGTCCTTCTATATCTGAGGTAATCGATTCTCTAGCTAGTAGATCACATTAATCACACACAATAACAAAACATTTCGTTTCTATCAACGAACCGTTGCTATCACACTGGAAATAAATTCCTAAGACATTTTGACTGTTCAATTTTTTTATACTTAATAATTAAAAAACAAATAATTCGGATATTGTTTTGACGAGGCGATATATACATATTACTCCTGAACATGAGGCCTGCCCTCCGTCCCGCTACCCGTGAGGTTACACTGCTAAAAACATCACATAAAACATGCTGATGTTTTCAGATGATGCTGGTGTGACCTCACGGTAACACAATTATAATGGCTTTACAATTGATTTTGCATTTTTCGGATCAATTCTGTCATAGCGAGTGTCGGCGGCGCAGCGCCGTGCCGCCGTTAGTCGCCTGGTCGTACAAAATATTGTTTATGTCGTGAAATAATTAAACGAGATTTCAAACGTAGTATAGTTTTGCCGCACGGTGTGAAGGAGGACGAATACGGGGCGGTGAAACGTAAACGGGTGAACTTTGTATTCCACCAAAGTCTTATGTTTTTGTGCACGTATTGTAAATACAAATACTTTTTATTTTATCTTTAAGGGTACTTTACCTGTTTACGACTCTGTTTTACCGTAACTAAAGCTTATAAGATGAAATTTAATTATGTTACTCGGTTGGAAGACTGTTCTGCGAAAGTGCCATGAGTATTGTAGTTACCTACTCTATAAACATCTCTTTTTGCAAGGAGAAAACTTGATTTCAACTGTTTCTTTATAAAATTCTTAAGAATTCATTAATCTGTAAACAGTTCTTGACTTATAAGACACAATATCAAACATTTTAAAGATTAATATTATCTTACGCAACAGGCAAAATTGTTTTGGCAGTACTTTTTATACCTCTATTCCGTAATTTATCTTTAAATGTCTGCAAAAGTAAATGATGATATAAAACAATTTAACTACAGGCGAATAAAAGTTCTTGATTTGGCAAGAAAATATTAATTTGGTATATACAAAAGCACAAAAGATATACAACGGGACAAAGTCAACGCTGTTGTAAGGTAAACGTGTTAAAAGTTAAGTACAAACTGAAAAACTATTCAGAAGTCAAATTATAGAATACTAAATACAAAACGGAACTACCACCATGACTTACGACCAAAATACCACCTGTCTTAAATTAAAAGAATCTGTATAAAATGAAAACACAGCCAAAGATGTAGAGATCTACACAAACATGTAGAGATCTACGCAAACATGTAGAGATCTACACAAACATGTAGAGATCTACACAAACATGTAGAGATCTACGCAAACACCACTTCACTTCATTAGTTACTTATTCACTAAAACATCTACAACATCAATATTTTGGCGAAAAGCCACGTATACTTAGCTAATTTATTTTCATGTCATTTTTTGTACTGTTCGGTCTTCTGAGGTTTGTTCGGGCAACGGGCAATGTCCAAAACATATTATATATGTATCACGGAGCAATAGACTCTAAACTTTAGGAGGTAGACGCCGTTTTGGCATGAGCTAATCTCGATTAGTCTTCCGGTTCCGATCCCAAGGAATATTCGGCTTTTAAATTCATATCATCTGGAGAATCATTACGGATGCCGATGACCGCTCGAGACGCAAATGTACTCTGAGACGCCATGCTCGCCAGTATGCCGTTGGACAAAGCTTGTACGGAAAGCGTCTCTTGCGACGGACCGGCGTAGCTGTATTGCTGGTAGACAGCTTGTATTCTGGCCGCATTCACCAGAGTCTGTATCTTCAGTTGAGTATCCAAGGCTAAGCTGAGTGGCAGCTTTCTTAACTGACTCGCTATCAATTTGCCGAACATTTCGAATTCGTTCTCGTTTACATTTTCCGAATGTTGACTAAGATCTTGAGGTCCGTCTGGTTCCGTTCGATCATCTGAATTGCTTTTCTTCTGTTTTGCTAGCGGGTAGATGGTAGCGAGCGAGGTAGTCAACGGCGTGGCTATACCTACGGGCGTATTCAGGAAGGTAGTTGTGGATGAGGGTAATATGCCGAACGGCGATGTTGCCTGGTTGAGTGAGAACGGTGTGTTGGGGCGAGGAGACGGCGTGTTTAACACGTAAGGTGTAGAAGACCGTGTTGAGCTGCGACGTTTGCGCGGGCTTTTCTTCTCCGGCGATTTGCGTTCGCTCAAATCTTGCACCGCATCACTGTCATCGCTCGCCGGTATCTCCACAAATGTGGTATCCATCTATGAATAAAAACATATATTTAATTCAGTACAGTTCACTCGATTATATTTGTAGGCAGGTAAGTGGAGCGCGAACAAAGACTTACGGAGATCGGCGTCACGATCGCCCGCAGGAATCTGTCGGCGTGCTCGAACCACGTGACGCTCGGCCGGTACGCATGCGCGCCCGCCTTCCGAGCCGCGCGAATCTTCTTCAGTTCCACGCTATACGAGGAGCGTATATTCTTTATTTTATTCTTCAACTCCTTCACCGTAACATCGACCAAATTGAGCGCCTTAATTATTTCCAAGTAACCCTGTTCGCGAATCTTTTTATTTTTATAGTGATCCGCGACGGGGTTCCAGAGATACTCGCGCTTTTCGTACTCAAAAATCATTTGAATGGTTAGATCCTCGCTCCATTTGGGATTCGCTAGGATCGCAACCATTTTATTATTTAAAAACGCATTTGGCACAATTTTTCGCGTGTTTCAGCGGTAAAAATTCGCGTGTTTAGGATCGTAGGTACAAGGAGCGCAGAAGGGTGCGGGCGTGTCGCATGCGCGCAGCATACTAAAAGCACGTCGATGGCGGCGTCCTATGCGGGGGGCAGGGGGCGGCCTATTTCGGGAGCGGCAACACGCAGCCGCGTGCTGTGGCGCGTGCTGTCCTCTCCGCGCGGAGGCTGAGCCCGAGTGAAACGGAAGATTTGCGGCCGGGCCGCGTCCACTCGCTACCTGTTTAACTTTGTGCGAACTTCGACATTGTCACAGACTATTTTCGTGTTGAGCCGAATCGTTGTTGTGCTGCGAGATCGCAGTTTATTTATCTACGTTTGAGCGCAACTTTGCATGTCTGATTGCGTTTTAGTTGTATTAATTTGTATGATAAAAACAAACTTTTTTCAAAACAAACAAACAAGCTGGTTTCTATGTTACATACCATCTCCATCCATCCATTTGATTTTTATCTCTATTATCTGTATTCCACCTACAGGTAATTAAAATCGATCTCAACTAAGACACGATCATCACGAGAATTTTATTCATATCCATCTTCTAGTAAAATTTTAATTTTAATCCTTCTTTGCAAGTCCTGTATGGTAATACATTCAAAGATCAATAGGTATAATGGTTTAATGCTGCGGTCTCCGAAACTTAAGGTCATAATTTCAAATCCAGCATTTATCTATTACAATCGTTGCAATAGTTGAAATGGAAAATATTGTGAGTTGAGAAAATCTTAGGGCATTTTCTACTCAAGTGAACTTAGAACTTTAAACTTATGAAAACTGATGAAGTCTCAGACGTGAAACCAATATTATGTACTCATTTTTAGAAAATATTCCAATTAATTTAATTAATAAAACATGAATTATTTAAAATGTTCGATATTTAAAAGAAAATTGTTCTTTCTGCATGCTACCGCTTTGATGGTCTGCGACCTATCGCGGTAGTTAAAGACTTTAACGAATTGTTTTCTAGACAAGATTTTAGGATTTAAACGTTTATGTAGATAACATAAACGTTTAAATCCTAACCTTTATATTTGGCTGTAAGACAGAAACACCTGCGCCCAAAGAGAACGTATGTAATAAAAAACAATGTAAGTTGACACGTTCGCTTCCCGCGCAAACCGCGCGCCGCCATTATGGCGTTAGGTATCGCGCGTCGCTCGGAACATTACGCCGCGCGGGTAATGACCAGAGTTACGAGACCTGCCGATCTTATTTTTCAACACATATTTTTTTTATTTTACTCAAACATACATTCATAAAGTAGAATTTCAGAAATTTAGTTTTTTTTTTTAGTTTTTTCCAAACAATAGATTCAAATCATACTTCTTACGGTGCCATCGACAACTCTTAAGCATCATAGCGTAATCATAAAAAGCCTTACCTTCCCTTAAATTTGTGCTGTTAAATACTAAAAGATTTTTTAAATCCGATTTGTAGTTCCTAAGAATAGCTCGTTCTACAAACTCTTTCGCTATTATATTAGTTATTTCTAAAGCTTTAACCTTTTTTTCTGAATTGCAATACCCTAAAGCGTTTAAGCTACGGTTGAAAGGAAGTGAGATCAAATCGAAATTGTATCACATACACCTAGGTACACATGAGGTATAAAAAACAGACAAGTATTGTGTTTTTTTTTAGTTTTGTGCGTCTATTGATAAAACCGTATGAAAATTCAGTAGATATCGTTTAAACAGACAGACGCGGGGACTTGTTGTTTCATAATATATATAATGATCTCTTGTAAATGACATAGTTTTCTGTTTTAGTACAATAATGTACAGTTATTAGCAGTAGAAGAGTGTGCATTCCAGAGAAGCAGTGTGAAAATTATGTTATTTTGTATGCCGAAGCGCCGAGTGGGTCGGCCCGGATCAGGCAGTGTTCTTGCTCCGCTCGATTTACAGCCCGCGCCGGGAGCTGGGGGAGTCGAGAAGGGTGCGAGGGGAGGGAGCGCTTGGCACGAGACCGCAAGCTTCTCGGCCGCCAACTTTTGCACCCAGCGCATAGGTTGTTGGCCACCATCGCGCACTACAAGTGCTTCATAAAAGATAAATTATTTGTCTCCGTCTGAGTTTTTGAAAAATATAATATAGCTAGGCGACTAGATAATTTTTTAAATTAATAACTAGCGTTTGACCACAATGCCACCTGATGTTAAGTGGTGATACGGTCGAAAATGGTGCGCCCTAGTTTGGCGTTCCTATTCACTCTTCTCTTGAAGGTGCCTACAACATCTTAGCAGTTTTACTTGAGTCTGTCTGTTACTTTCCGTAAGACATATGTAGTATGTACGTAGCATAAAAATTCACTAAGCTTCGCATTCGAACAAAACGACTCGAGTCGTCGTTCATCGCGCGCACGGCGAGAGGCTACAACGAGTTTTCGAGTTTTCCGTCCGATTAAAACGTGGACAGCAAAAGGTGGAAGTGTGAACAGGAATGCCAAACTAGTGTGTACCATCTGTCGACCATATCACCAGTTAACAGCTGATGGAATTGTGGCCTAGCGCTGTGGATTGTTTATTAAAAAATGTCATGAGGCTTGGGTTGTGTTGATATAAGTAATACTGGTGTATTAGGTAAATAGCATAGCAGAATAACTTCAATACTACACGGCGCATAATCCAAACTTCATTTGGTTACACGAGTACTTCGCGCGCTACGTTCTCCACGGGCAGGGGATGAAATCTTTAACAAGAAACGTGTTTGAGCGTCCGCTACAGTAGCTCAGTTTTAAGGTCACAATTACAAAGGAACACGAACACGAACTATATAAATCTAAAATATTATGAGGTAAAGAGCAACAACAACACTCCTTCGGATGCACAAAACTTCAACGATGCATCAGATATCAGATATTTAACTGTGTCCGCGTGCGATATTAAAACACTTAAGAAGGTTTTTTGTAATATGAGAACAGACAATGAATAATAATCTTCTTTTCATAGAGCTTACTAAGTCCACGCCCTGCCAGTATTCAGGAGACGAACTTATCGCAGTATGCCAGGAACCGAATTATTCAATGATACATGAAACATATAGATTAGTAATTAAGTGACAATGGGCCGGACAAATTGCTAGATTAAAACGGACGGCCGACGCAGCCAAAAGGTTTTAGAACGGCAGCCACAAGACAGCGCAACGTAGGAGGATCGCGAGGTCGCCCACAAGATGGACTGACGATCGGGTTCAGGTTTCGGGAGTCACTGGACGAAGGCGAAATAAGCGATGTTTCTGGCGATCCTTGAGCGATACGCTCGTGGGGTATCGTTCATGTGATTATGATAAATCTTTAAAAGCCAAACTGTCAGCCCTAATTACGTTTGTTACAGTTGGTGGGAACCTGGTTTAATCGCACACTCTCTATCCGGCTGCCAAACAAGAAGGTGTTTTGCTGTGATTATTTAACATCTAATAGTGAAAATAACAAGTACTGAATGCACTACAGTGAACGTCACTACGTTCACTGTAGTGCGGTGGCCGCGCAGTGTGTATGGGCTCCTTTACAGAATTTACATATTGATATTGAAAAGGGCAACGTACAAAATATGACTGTCGCAAAAAAAGAACGAACACTTTAGCGAAAATATTCATTGGAACATGAGCACGCACGTAAAATATTTTACGCCGCACCCCGACGTACGAGAGATACGTATGAGAGTAAATATTTTCACTCCATTACGGACGATTCATCATTTACAGATAGGAAATCAAAATTCATACCGTCATACCGCATTCATATCGTGTTTGCTCACAAGCAGGCATCGCTCGCTCGTCGTACATTAAGCGAGCAATTTAAGACAGTGATACAGTTTGGACAAACACACAAAGGTTTGTAAATAATGGGACACACTTATTAAACTATTGTATTGCCATCGATCCTTGATAAGAGGATGAAAACCATGTTTAAAGATTTCTTTACGTAGATACATAGCTATCGGAAGCGTGTTGAATAAACTCAGAAATTACCACAACCGCCAAGAGTCTACAAATTAAAATTGATTCGACTAGCGGTTTTAGGCAACGGAACACTCAATAAAGCCCTTTTAATTTCTATACACCATTTCTTTGTACAAATTTTTGAATAATCATCACCGGAGGGGCGCTGGGCTTTGTGGCCTAACTGTCTTAACCTTTGAACATAAGTTTTTCTCATCATGTTTTTGCATATTCGAGATAATTTCTTATTTGTAATATTGTCTCCTAAAAATTTTTAACAATTCAATTATAAACGAAATTTCACGGAACCCTCTTAAGTTTCCCACCGGAAACTAGTTTAGAAGTCGCAGGATACAGATGTCGGGCGTGTTTGAAAGCCAACGCTAAAATATGGATTTGATATCCTAACGCCGATACTCCACGATATCGCGGTTTCATTTTGATTAAAACAATGATGACTCTACAAAAAAACTTTTCTTACGAAACTATTCTCAAGATTCTTTATAAATTCTGTATCACGTGTGATATTCGTCTCATTCCCTTTTTTCACAAAATTAAAAATAAATTTGAAGACGTTTCACTTTGATTCGACCAATTTGTATCTCCAATCCAACAAACAATCATTCCAACCCAATGATGGTATTGCGAAATCAAAAAATCTACGCAGCGAACATAAATTATTAAAATGTTAAGTACACAGGCCGCTAACCGCTAACCGCTAATGGCGCCTTGCCGCGCGGCGTCACAGTCACAGAGACGCGACGAGTGTTGCTTGATACTTATCTGTCACTTGGCCTCGCACAACCTATCAGCAGTTGTACAACCTTAAGTTTACCATTGCTTCTTCCATATTACCGAGAATTAAGATTGTTAATCGCGTAACAAGCTTGTTATTAATTTTGTAATAATAAAGCATTTATATTTTATGGGTAGAGATTGTGCATTAATGCAATGAACATCTTGATGTATTTACACAAGGTATTCGGCATACCTTATATAGAAGCTAAGCCGTAAAAGTTGGATATATTTTTTATCTAAGGTGGCAGACAGATGTGGTAAAACGAAAACAAAATCACTATTTGATACAGATAAAAAACACAGATATGAAAATATTTTCAGTTCACGTGCTAACGGTAACAAGTAGAAATTAAAAAAAGAAATTATAGCGACTTAGATGGTATTAGAAGAAGCCCATCCATTCACGTGGCACAAATTATTATTGAATGACAAATTAAATCGTATTAGAACTACTTATTAATAACGAGCGAGATATCTTTTCGTGCTCAGAGTCACCAGATTTAATTTAAATATTGCACGATTATAATATAAAAGTATGTAGTCTACGCTACTTTTGGATGGTGTACCTTTCTAATCGTGAATGAATTACTAAAATCGGTTCAGTATCATAGTTTCTTCTTAGTTATTTTAGTTCATTAGTTTATTAGAGTTTATCTATTAGTATAGACTATCTTTGTATACTCACATTAAGATAGTTATGTTTAAACAACTTATATCCACCAAATCGAAAAATCTACGAATTCCTGGTATCGCATATCGCTAGAACAAAAGTCAGCGTGAACGAATTAATTTGAAATGATTAGTCGGTTGTGGCATATCAACAGGAGCGCAGCAATCGGCACAGTGTACTAACGCCGGCATAATGAGGCGACGAATAATCGGGCGACAGCGGTGGGAAGTGGCGGCGTGGGAGGCTCGCGGCTTGCGCCCTCCGGCCTCGGCCCTCCGGCAGCGGCCCTTTGTCGTGCCGCGGCGGGGCGTGCGATGTGTTTGATCGTTCGTACTGCGCTTTCAACAACTTGATCTTTCAATGGTAAAACTTCCTAACAATTATTACGTTAGTTTTGGCTAACTTGCAATATTAAACAGGAATAAGTTCAGGTTTAGATTAATTTAATATGTATTCAGTCACTGTTTGCCTTAAAGACACATTTACAGTTGTAGGAGGTTTTAGTTGGCAGCGCGCAAAAGGCGCTAAGTTTATACAGTAACTTAGGTATTAAGGGTGTATACATGTCTAAAAAAACGTGAGATGAATATGTCTTACATACGCTGGTGTTGTACGTTAAGTTCGTTAGTATACATTAATATTTTTGGTAAAGTGAAATAAATTAAATTCGATTCAATAATCGACTCTTAAACGCATGCTATATCCTTTATTATTCCAGTCACGATATTTTTAGTAAAAGATATTGAAATTAAAACACAAATATCAAGTTATGTCAGTCGCGCTGCAGCCCGTCAGCACCGCGGCAGCGCGGCGCGGCCCGGGGCAGTCGGCTAACCAGAACTAGGGCTGGCACATAACGTCTGTGGAAATTATTATTATTCAGAATTCTTAACCGAAGAAACTAAATCTGTTTTTTTATTTAAATTATAAACACTGCCTTTGTACAATAATTTAATTGCGAATTAATAGTTATCGTGTAACCTAATATACAACTAAAAATAATTAGCTCTTTTATCGTTTTCCATGCGACTGCACACAGAAATCTCCATAACTCGCGGAGTTTATTTAGAAAATGGAAAGGGAGAGGAGATATGAATGGGATTGGTCTTCCATACACTTCTTACTTGAGGAACAACCGATAGTACTACACAAGAAGACTCCTACTTGACGACGGATTCAAGGAACGACTCTCTCCGCCGCGGGACCCCACCGCTATTCTATACTTCACCTAGTTTTATAACTCCCGGGCCCGTTTAGAACATACCTGGGACTTTTTAAACAGTATTATGGTGAATGTCAGTTTTAGAGAGTATCCGAGGAATACAGTGGATCTCTCTCACTTTTCAAATGCCAATGATAATGTGTGTAATATATGATGAAATAATTTAAAGGAATAATAATATTAATAATGTTTTGTGGCAGCCCTATTTCCTTTATCTACCTACGACCGCAGCGCGTACACACGGCGTGTGACGCCGCCGGCAGCGCCGAGGCCGCGCCACGCTACGTGCGTACATATATGTATGATGGGTAGGTAGGTAGCTTTGAAATCATTCTATCAGACCGCGCTATATCTTTACGAAATCGCAGTGAGACCATTTCTAAAAAATATTAATAAATCTCCTTTATATATGAGTTGTAACACACACACGTAGAAAAAAACCAATAGATAGTGTACAAAGCATTTTAATTACATGTATGAGAATTAGATGAATTTAGTGATGTAGATAGAACGTGTCTTGACTAAGCGATATACGCGTGGATAAAGATCGCGGGACACGTTAATCTAGACAAGAAATTAACGCTCGTCGAAGTCCCCACTCGCTTCCATCCATTTATTTTAACGATTAAAATTTTTCGGGATCCGGGATACGGAATAAATGGCTTGTTGGAATAAATGGAAAAAACATTTCATGTAGAATTAGTTGCCAAGACGCACAAGGCCGTAATGCTTTCACTGTTAAAAAGTTATGAGACCTCTAGTAGAGCCAAACCCCTAGCTGAGCACGCGCTTAAATGTACGGATTTGCCGTTAAGTGATTGTTGCATGTACTATTCCTTATGTATTTAAATGTTATGTCCCGTTCCAGGAACATAAACGGCCGAGCCAAACTCGTTAGTATAAATCTGAGCTCAGCGAGGGGCTTGGCTCTACTTGAAATCTCATAACTTTTTTACAGTAAAAACAATATGACCTTGTGTGCGTGTGGTCAGATTTCCTACACTAGTAAAACAAAAACGGATCAATCCATTGATGACCGTGAAGCGTGGTTTAACTATAAAAAAAATCGAAGCCCTCCCGAAGCGAAGTCACCAGGCGTACATAACATCACAGGCACGCGCCATTAGCCGCGAGCGCCCGGAACGGGCCCTATTTCCGCGAGGAAGCGGCACCGGAAGCCGCGCCGCGTCCGCCCCGACGCTGGCTGGCTCCCGGTCTTACCCGCTCGTGCTTTATGTAACCCTGGTACTTGGCTAATCGAATGCATGCGCTCAGTAACTTTCAGTTAAAAGTTAACTTTAAGTATTTATTATGTAATATTAATTACTTAAAGAGTGCTTGTACATAAATAAGTCGATGAAAGCGAGAACAAAAACTGTACATACAAGAAACTTGTTTTATTTAGTAACTATATTTTGATTTACTTATTGTATATTACCAATCTGACACGCGAACTTTTATCTATCGGATTTGAAACTATTACGCAATCAGTCATAGACTCTATGTCAAAAGCTTTGCTAGGGATTTTACAAGGTTATAGCTAAAATTTGTAACGTAGGTTTACCAGTGGGCCACTCCGTGATCTAAAGGATTGATGGATCAAATACCAGAAAGGCATTGAATTAAGAGGTCGCCGAACCTATCGAAGTGACGACAGTAAGGATGATACCATAAACAATTTAAAAACAGAGCCGAACTTAATGATTTCTCCTTCAGTTAAGGCCTGCGTGATAAATAAAAATATATACATACGAAATACTTATATAAATGAACAAAAATATCACTTGTTAGTTATACTCCGGTAGCGCGCGCCACAGGCGTGACCGTCGACCCTTCTCTAATCTCGGTTAAAATATATGACGTTATACATTTTAACTACGAGGGAGGCAATGATTCAAGCATAATATGCCACTTGTCCCACACTTAATGCCGGTGGTCCGAAATTCGTAGTCTCTTGTTGTCCCGTACTTCTTATGGCGATATTTAAATAAAGAATCTTGTTAACTAAAATATAAAATATAAGTAATTTATGGCCTAAACATCTCCCTAGACAGAATCCATTACAACACAAATAATGCGAATAATATCAGTTACGATATAGTATACGCCGCGATAGTCATACGCCGCGACAAAGAGACACGCACGCGTTGCGAACACGCGATAGTCATACGCCGCGACAAAGAGACACGCACGCGTTGCGAACACGCGATAGTTGTTGTGTCACGTAAACATTGTGTTGCACACACAAAATGACATAGTTATCAAATACAAGCTGACCCAACAAATATTGCCCTGCATGATACAGATTCATTTAACATCTTTTCGTTATTTGTCTAAATTAAAAAAAAATCTTTCTTTCTTACACGTATTTAGAATAGAAATATAATATAGTATATAATAGAAAAATGAGAAAGGTTGCCTAGAGGGCGCTATAACGCTTTTTCCTTACGCGACGATCTCTGCCAGCGCACACTAAGCGGCGTAAAAGAAGATCGTTCCAAATATCATTTACCTCACAAATAGCGGCCAAGGAATAAACAGTACCTGAAATAGAAAAAGGTAACGTTAGATCGAAATATTTTATATTTGGCACTCGTTAATCAATCACAGCGGACGACCTGTTGACATCCTGTGTTTTACAAATGTATACAGAAAATGGTTAATAACGTTCAAATTAAAGTACCAGTCGTCTCATTTGATACCTTTTAAAACTAATTTATTCCTATCTATGGTAGCGTTATAAATTGTATTTATTAAAAAATAATTTATTCACACGCTTATTATAAAATACAAGGAAATAATAAGATTAAAATAAATTAGCACAAGTTAATGTTCGAATCCTTCTCTTCTAGTTGGCTGCCTAATCTATAACTTGTTTGTCTTAAAACACAAATTTTTTTCTTATTAAATTTGCTACGTAAAATGCTGGAGTGAGGAGGGATCGTAAAGACGGGCCGGCCCGTCCGATCGCTGCAGCGTTTATTGCGGCAGTAACGGGGCCCTATCAACAGCTGTCACGAACATAAAATATACGTTTATAT
>DWTW01000721.1:0-14845 GCA_018246275.1 Papilio slateri | reverse complement strand
CCTTGCGTAGTCTTTTTTGTGTGCTGGATAATCGATAGAAAACTGTAACTGAACGCCAAGATGGTGATGAAAGTGCGTTAAAAGTGACATGGGAGGTGTACATTGATTCATTATAATTAAACTATTCTTTAGTTGTTTTAAAAAATGCTAAAAAACAAATAACTGATATTTTTACTTACTTCATAACTTAAAAGCTCTTTTAATAAGCTGCTAAGAAGCAATTGACTAATATTTTAAATAAGGAACCACCGACTTGAACTTTCGATGTTAATGACCCACATTTGTCCTACTCATTCCGTTTCCGAGTTTCCGTTTGTGCATCCCAGTTACTAAATATCTACCTTTAAATTTAAAGTGTTTTACATAATTATGTAGAACACGAGTGAAATGTTTATTATAAAAATTACATTTAACTCACGGTTAAGAATAAAATATACCCAACATTTATTCACTTCAACACAATATCATTAAAATATTTCAACGCCCGCGGCGTTAGAAATGCATCAAGAGAGATTCGCTTTTACCGCTAACGTTTGTGAGAACGTTGCAAACATAGCACTTTTACTTTTAACGGACCGAACTAAAGGTGAGTTGACAAAATTTGTGGATTATCGCCGATAAGTACGCTCGTGGGAGTTGATTTATCACAGATTAAGCGACCGCAGAATTGAGATTGGGCAGTTAATATAGGTACATTACATTTGAAATATTAACAATGTTGAAGTTTAGTAATGTAGTAAGTTTAAGTTAATTAGTTTTTTTTATTAGGCTGCAGTTGCTATTATATAATTATTAATGAACAATTAGGTATATTTTTAACGACAAAAATCTTCAAAATCCGTAAAAAAAAAACAAAAACCGTCAAATTATTGTAGTACATTAGGATATCATTTTTTTAATAATGTATCTAGAATGATAGCAAAATGGATCTCCATTATTTTTGGCGTGTGTCGCATCCAGACAAAAGACGGTACATCTCTCCTACCAAGTAACGTAATATGAATATCATAGCATAGAAAAAACCAATGTCAATGTAACAATGTTTGAAAATTATTTCCAAAGTTCCAAAAGGATATACATATACTCGTATCGTAGTTGTACTTGAAATCTTTAGATTATAATGTCGAAGGGCGACAACACTGAGTACAAATAAAATGCACATAAAAACATTATTCACTTCAGTGTGAGTGAATCGCATAACAAATGTCCTTGGCCTTGCTTGGTTCCTCGAACAAGTTCGTAGATAAACTACTGGTTTTTCCTCTTTGGCGTAAAATCAGGTTGCTGGTAAATTACACGAAACTATTCAAAACTGGTTACCTAGAAATATGAGCTTTTACGGTGAGGAAACAGTAGCATAAAAGAAATAAATATTCTTGTACTTGTTTCTGTTAAATTATTAAGATTTAAACCACTTCATTGTGGCTGTTTAAGTGTGTTATCTTAATTAGCGATTGTAAAGTAAAAAGTGTCTCATTGTGCAAGTTGTTTCAAACATCCTTTTCTGGAAAGGACATCTTCATGTAATCATAACTTTGGCAGCACTGTCTACTCAACATGAATCTTTCCCTTTATATTATAATATTATTATAATATTTTCTCCATAATAGTGTTATTTTATTCTTTGACTAATGGTTTGTAGGTGGTAGAGCCCGCAACAACAACATCTGTCGCACGAATGGGCCGGCAGGACAGGTGAAATACCAAGACCTCACAGAAGACAGGCGTGAAGTAGAAGTATTTCTGCGTTTCGTCTGATGAGTGAGATGCCGGAGGCCTAACTTCAATCCTCTTCTTTCTTATTAGGATAGGATGGGAATGGGAACAGGGTTGGAAGGAGAGGGGACGAATAGGAATAGGACAAGGAAATATCCTTTTTCCTGACTATCCCCTCCTCTGTCCATTAAAGGTAGGCAACGCATCTGCAACTCGTTTGCCTGTTACGAATGCCTAAGGGTAGCGGTCACTTAACAGGTGGACCGCTTGTTCGTTTGCCATCTACACCCATAAAAAAATAACAGCATAACAATTAGGTGCTATTGATCTTGACTCAAGCAAGCAGTTGATGGCCATTCTGTTTTGCCATTTTTATATTCTTTGATCAATCATGGCCAATGAATAAAATTTCTCGATTAATGTCAAAATTTCTAACCACGGTATTAACGTGGGAATGCTGTTGGACCATCTTTAGTTCGACAGCAATTGTTCCATTGCACAGTAAAATCAATTAGACAACTTCCAAGAAAGTTTCGTCTGATATACCACATCGATAGATCTTTGCAATGATCAATTTAACAAAAGATACTGAGATGTCGTGTTCGATATGTCCATTGGCCGTGAAAAAAATATGAATGAAACAACTTAAAACCGACAGAGATATAACGATCCTAAGACGTATGTATCTTTATAAATTATTTCTGATAACATCTATAGAAATCATCGAGAAGACTAATGTTTCTCAGAAAAAAATTGCTGTACGACATCGCAGCTTATTAAAAGAAATTATTAAATATCCTGTCGAGTTATTCTGATATCTTGTCGATTACCATGTTTTAGAGATCTATTATACTTTTTCATTAAAGATTTTAATTATTTACAGTGATCATTTATAATATTTTTTAAATCCGTTATTCCCTCACCTTAGCTAATCTTCAGAAATATAGATCCGTGAGTAGATCATCTTTCTCGTCGTTTCTCGTCATTCTGTGTAACAACAGTCTTCATTGATATTTTTTAGATATTCATTTGATACATACAATTTCAAGTGTCATTTTATAAACTGTCAAATCGTCAAATTGCGAACATATATTTCTCTTGCTTTATTACGTTAAAGTTTAAGTTATAATGGAAGATTATAAGTTAGGTTCGTTAGGTTGGAAATGACGGTTATATATATAAAAATAATATAGTAAAAAGACTTTTTATAAAAAAAAATAGGTTTGTGGCGATTGACATGATACGTTGAATTGTCAATATTAGTTTAGTTTACAATTTGCTGACAGTTTATAATATGCCTAGTCTGATTATAAATTGACGAAGTTTATAATCGGTCGTGACGTATTATGTACAAGGTGCATTTTTATTTTTAACTTTAACAATTGTCTATTGCTATACGTGAAGTATTATTAGTTCAAGTCGATTTCCGTGATCGTGAAAGCATTTTGGCAAAGTCAAATAGAAAAGTGAAATCAAAGTTAATATTGACAAATATTAGGTTTGCGGTTCTGTCCGCGCGCTGCGGTTTGAGGTTGGCACAATGATTTGGATGTAAACACGGCGCGAGTACCTGCAACAAAACAAATAATCTATTATAATGTGAGCTTGAATTGATTTTTTACATTATTATGTGCAATAGAAAAGGTTATTTGATATTTGAAAAAGAATCGACACAATGGAAAGAGAAAGCTATTAGGCCAATAACCAATACAAGCATGCTACGACACATTTTAGAAATCATTTAAGCGCTAAAGATTTCAGTGAATTAATAAACTGCAAGTTTTGTTCGTTTCTGTTTCTTTTTTTAACTGTATTTGTCATCTGTTTTTCAATGTTTGTTATTTTTTGTGATTTCTTTCTTTTTAGTTAGTATGTTTTCTGTACGTCTGTGTTTTTTCCTTATGTAAACCTTAAAGATTCTTCTGAACAGGGACAAAGTAGCACTACATGGCTTATGTCCGGCGGTACAGGCCGAGCCTACCTTTTGTTATCTTTATAATTAATACTATGCTTTGTATTTTGTTTTAAGATAAGTAACAATAATTGAGTTTTTATTAATTTTGTATCAAAAATAAATTCCTATGTGAGATTTAAATCAGATTTATTAGTGATGATTGTTTTACTTGTCGTAGTGATTTTTGATGTGTAAAATATTTTAATGTAAAATCTTTATAGAAACGTCAAGTCAATGAAGGTGGTCTGTGGCGAGTGATTACATGATCGCTTGTTGTGTACAATGCACGTAGCATTGACAAACACGATACTTTCGCTGCGACCGAGCAGGTGGCCGAGGGTTTGACTTTCCGATATTAATTGTACCTAATCAATAAATATCTCTATATTTTAAAATTCATGTAACTTTTATCATATCCGGAGATAAATTGATATATCAATTTCAATTGGGATTGTTAAATAAAGTTTGCGCAGGTTTTGTTAGAACTTTACGAAAACTTTTAAAATTGCATGCTACATAAGGTAATTGTGAAATCAATGGCGTGGCTGTAATAAAATTCTCAAATTTAAAACAATTAACACATGTTAGGTGTTACATCTTTGGGAGCTCTTCAAATATCATGTGGAAACACTGACACTTTTTCGAGGACCATTACCAATATTCCTACTGTCGAAGAGACAACACATAACAATCAATAACCGCAAGCGTTACTTTCTAATTTTTACCCGCGTCTGGACGGAATATTGATAACGGAACACGTAACGCGGTGACAGCGCGCACGCGCTCGCAGCCGCAACGGGCAACTGAATCGACTTTAACTGGATAATTACGGATATATGCGACAAAACTAACTACTTCATTGAAATTCGTTTTGTGACTACAATGTGAAGACTTCATACACAACAAAATTGATAATTAACATTTCATTCACATTATATATCCATCAATCAAACCTTCGGACCTTGTTCACTATAGACGAAGGCATTTTTTCTCTAAATGGACGTTTAACTGATAATTATGGCCCTTGATTGTTGCGAGATAATGACCTCTGTAAGGCTTATAAATAACAGATAAGACGATTGTTACATTGGAGTTTTTTTTACGTCACTTTTGTAATAATTCCCAAAAAAGCAGGTAAAGAAATTTCATTTACTCCCCATAAAAATAATTTCATTCAGTTCTGCAGAAATGATCCAACATTTTCAAACAAAATCAGCATGAAACATCCTAATTGTTTCTTTATTCTCTGAGTACGAGTTTTCTAAGTTATCATTTTTTTTTCATAAATTTGGTACATTAAACGAAAAATAGAGGATTTAAAATAATGTCATATGAAAATAATTGACATAAACTTAAAACACAAATTCATAGTGATGGTGTCCTCTACTCTTTTTAATTTGAACCAAGTTGTATTTGTCAATTAAAAACATTTAAAATATATTAGTTCTGTAACAATTGAGCTGTTTGCGTAATTTTATCGATTTATTTTAAAAGACAGTTTGCCAAACCTTTAAATGTCACATTTTCTTTACCAAGCATAGATGTTCACTTTCACTTTTAGTTTGAGTTTTCTTAACTATTTTTTATAGATAACAATAATAAATAAATAATCATAAAGTATACATATGTTGTGGGTAGTGAAAGCTAGAGATGTGTAATGGGTCGGCCGTGGCCGCGGGTTCGTTATCGCGCCCCCCTCGGGCTCGATGAGCTACTTCCGATCGTCGTTATGTCCATCGGAAGTACCTTCTCGTCGGACTGGAGGGTTCTTATAATCATAACTGAAAGAGATATACCGTTAAGTAACATTATGAATATATTTTATGTACCATCATTGGAATTTTGGTGAATATGGTTTTGAGTAAACGAACTTTAAGGGAATTTAATAGGTAAAAAATCCTAAGCGACTTCGTTAAATGTAGTTAAACATTGAGGACATTCCTTCCTACCCATACTCGCAATCACGATAAGTGTTGTTGAATTAAAAAAAAATCTAATCCGAGTGCCGCGTTTGACGGACGTGCGTCGGCACTCTTGAATATGATCCAGTCAATGGCAGCCGCGCATTGCGTAAGCCTCACGAAAGCCGCGGAACTGGTATTTGTACGAGCCATAATATTACTCAAGAGTGAAATTTCTGAAGGAGATGATTTGTGAAACTGGTGCCAACGGACCTCTTTGATATTGCTTTCATATATTAATTGGGTAATTAGTGTGAATCCGAATGACTTGCGAAATGTTACGTTATATTATTACATTCATGGGGCGTCGCGGCAAGTTGATTTACCTTTTTTTATCTTTCACCAGAGAAAGTTATTAGCCGTAAGAGAGAGAGAGAGAAGAATTTTCTCTTTTTTCTAGGAAAAAGCCTAATCATATTAACCTTTTTTCGGTCAATAAGTGTATAATTATTTAACGGACGGTCTTGTAAATTTTTCTTTGGCTTTTCTAGATTAAGGTTTTTTATGGCAAAATTTCGCTACAAAATAATTTTATATACTTAACAGTGAGCAAGTCGTTTATTGTCGACCTTTAGATGTAAGACAGCATGTGTACGTCAATCGTAGTAATTTCGCTAGACCTGGATGCCGTACCATCATCGAGGGAAGTACTCGTAAGCCGGCACACAATTGTTTTTTTAAACCTGTTTGCTGTTGGTGTCGGGATAAAATTAAAGTTGTATTATGTAATATAAAAAAAAACTATCAACTAAAAATGTTATTCTATTCAATTATGAATGATGTCCGTTATTTATGGGAGTTTTATAAATTTTTCGCATTTAAATGTAGTTAAACTAGATGCACTGAGCGCTTAATCTTAATCTTGAAAATGAGCAATCTAAAATCGATCGAAAGAAGCTTATGAAGAAAAATTGGGTTCACTAGGGTAAAAACACTTACCAGTACAGATCCTCCGGATTTAGAAACTAGTAAATTCAAACAGAATTAATTCGTTATATAAAAAGAAATCAAGAAACCTGTTCTTCTGCTATGAATGTTGTGTGTCAATTTGGATTTAAATTGTCATATTTACGGCGATTCAAGTGTAGTCCAGTTTCAGACATATACCCTTAACAACAAGTGTAACAAGGAAAAAAAATAAAAGAAGGTTTCATTAAAAGTTGCCGGCTAAGATTATCGCACCATGTAACACTCGTCAGATATTTTTTTTTCTGTGAAAGTTGGCGTTAAAGCCTAACAAGTCGGTGTGCAAACACGACACTTCTCCCGTGTGGACACTTTCACACACTGCTGTTATAGGAAGTGCTATTGAAGACGGAAAAATGTACAAATAGAGTTTTCACAGGAAATCGACCAGTTAAACGATATATGAGACGGCAAACCACTTTGTATGTTGTTACGTACATATAAGGGACTCTTGCTTTCTTTCCTAACTCTCCATAACCACCGTTCTTCTAGTTTTCAAGTTTTATTCGTCAGTTTCGCATTAGAAGGGGATTATATCGACTTTCTTAGTCTTTTAAGGATCCGAGGCGATCTTTCGTGACGTTTAAGGCGGCTTGCGTCGTGTTCGTATTAGAAACTAAGTAATTACTTTACGCCGCGATGTAGCAGACACTATGGCGAAATGTTTAAAAGTAGTTGTGGAAAGCAATGTCTATACATGGCAAGGAGTAGAAAAGTTAAAGATTTAAAAATAGTAAATAAATAAATAATCACTCACGCCCAACTGAGAGGTGTAGGCAGAGATTTTTAAAGACTGTAGATACAATTTACCTATGTATATAAATATATTCGAGAAACATGGAAACTACAAACTATTTTACAGTGTTTTGCATCAAAATAATCAAGTAATGTGATTGGTACACATTTCTTTAGAATTTTGTATAAGTCCAAGAGCATTTATAAAATTAAACACAAGTAAAAACTACAACGTAACATGACAGTGTGTGACTGCCCTTAAAATAATGTGACCTGTAAAAAAAGATGATATTGACCACCACCGTGTACAAGTCAAATTCAAACGGTCAACAGTCAACAGTAGTTAACGAGCGGGCGTAATATTTGAGGTCCCGACCGCAGCGCGGGCAGGCCCAATACGAAGGTACGAGGGCACGCTAATTATGTGCCAGTTAACACATCTTTAACCAAAGTAGCGGTTGTCAAGGTCTAGCGAGTACTAATGAAGACATCTTAGACCTCGGTGAAAGTAACCATCGAAATATAGCTTTTAAAACGATAAGAACAGAAAGTGTTATATAGTAAATTAGGAAATAACGATGAAAGAATTATTAGAATCGCCTCAATAATTTCAGAGTTTACCTATTAAGATTGTAAAACCAATATAATAAATCCATTACAACACACAATTCTTGTACTCCCCTTGAATACTAAAAACCACTGTGTAATTTTGAATACATAAAGTATTTAAATACGTCACGTCTCATGGCAGCCACATTCAAGTATCCGTAATACCGTTGCGGATACTTTTGACGAGTTACCTGGGAGGACAGGAACCAAAGCGTAACCACGGGTTTTGTTATAATACCGGTGCGGTAGGCAGTCGAAAACAAAGGACACACTGCTACGGAGACTTTCTAACTTGTTTTTTTTTTAACATAAAATCGATGAAATAGAAAGCGATAGATTTAGCGAATTATTTTTTCCCAAAAATAACTAATACGTTTACGGTTTGCTTATTATTTATTTTAATAATATACGTGCTGTCTAATGACGGCAATAAAAATGCCACCAACTTAAGGGTCCCGGACGACTGATGGCGAGACCAACAGTCACTGGCTGTCTAGATGAAATACCAGGCAGCAAGGGGCAGCCTTGGTGACTAAAGCTAGACAGCTTATCGCCGCATGCCATGGTGAGAATGGGCATAACCCCCAGCATAACATATAGCAGAGGCCTACAGTGGACTGACATAGGCTGATGATGAATGAATGAAAATATTATTTATTTAATCCTGATCATCGGTCTGTATCACTTCACTGCCGGACACAGGCTTTCCCCAATGCCTTCCACAGTATGCGGTGTATTGTTATTGTATGTATTAGTTTAACAGTACACTCTAAAACTATTAATAATATTATCTGACAAATTTTAAAAATAAACAGAATATTTATCTTCGCAGTCCGGTTAACATATTAACAACTTTATGCATTTTATAAAATAAATCACAACATTCCTAAAAGATCAACTGCATTTAAAATTTTCATAGAATACTAATAGCATTTATGCCTACAGTAGGTTTATACGGTGTGCAGCTTTATACTTGCCAATTTGGAGGTTCGTATGTGACGAAATAAGTCAACATTCCGCTCGGCCGACGTGTTCTCGTGGCGTTTGAATCGAGAAGTAAAAATTACAAGCAATTAGTGAGGGCGGCGACCTCTCAGATATGAGCCGGTACGTCACTCAAGGAGATGAAAGTCTAACGTGTAATCGCTTGTAAATAAAAAAAAACTTAACAAATACGAATGTTATTTAATATCATCATTCTTTACTTTTTTATAATGTAACCAATAAATGTAAATCAAAAATAATGATGTTATATTCAATATCATATTAAAATCTGTCGTCTTTTAAACCTACTAGTTTAATAAGATATAGCTCGATATGTGCCTTTAACCCAGTTTATTCGGTTCCGATCCTGTTCGTCATTGGATAACATACCGGAAAATATCTATAATTTTTGTTTGAAGTTCTATATTTATCAATTTAGTAATCTGAAATAAACACGCAGAAGGGACAGAAGTGCGCCGTGAGGACCGAATAGCGCAACCCGGTCCCTCGCGCGACCCCAGTTGCCGCGGTGCGTGTCCCGCACGCAGTAAATTTTCCAAGACTTAGTATTACGTGCGCAGATACAACCGTTCCTTCCGTGACACACGGCGATTTACCTTAGCCATATAAGTTTTTTGTTGAAACTTATAGGTTTTAGAGGGGATAAAAGATAGCAAATAAAAATATCTCACTAAGCACGGAATCGGACTTAAAAAAATCTTTTTGCATTTGTCAGCCCAATTATTAATAACATCACGCATTTACTCTTAGGAGCCGAGCATAAATAAAAATAACGTTCTATATCTTTTTTAAATTAATTCATATCTTTTTCCGATTTGTATTATTTAGTAAATAAATTAAAGAAAAATGATATAACTATAAATCTTACTTAATACATGGCCATACTTATGGTATGTAAAATATTTTAGTTCATACGTATTGTTCAATTTTTGATTCATATAAAAAAATTGTGTATGTAGTACCAACCTAAGTAATTGTTATCGAGTTACCTCGTTTCTACGGGCACAGGTTTAGTACGGTGAACGTTATAATAAATCTTTCTCTTTTAAGTAATGTATGTAAAAAGTATTTACTTTGGTTTAATAGATATCTTTACATGGACCGTACTCTGTATGTTAACTCTTTAGCTTTTCAATAAACAACAAAATCATTAGATTTAATATATGTTAGTCCTTTTTATTTATGGCATGTTCGACCAACGCTGTGTGCGTGTGTATCAGCTAAACTGGCAATACTCCATTTCTTTGTGGTAATTGAGGGTGTACTAGGCACTTCCTACTAGGCTCTATAATAGGATCCGGCGGTCGCAACCAGTCCCACCAGATTGTCAGGAAAAAACTTATTAGCGAGGCGCTCGCCGCGCGATCGGCGGTGTGTCGCCAGTCAACAACATTTTAATGCGACATCCTTTATTCATACAGCTATATCATAATAATAATTGTTAATCACTTTTTACAATGAGTTTTTCTGTAATTTGTCATGATACTTTAATCGGTTTTTACAGTCGTTATACAATTCGCGTACGCAATGCCGTCGTGATAACGTATCGTGCGCTATACCTTAATTATCGTGATACACGATTCTAAACAGGCAATTAAGTGGTAGAAACTATCTAAACACGAACTATGTAAAAAAGTACTGATAGTAACATCAAATCTGTAATTTATTACCAAATACTTTGTAGTAATACCCTACAATAAAGGACGATAATAAAGGACAGGAAGGAGTTTACGACAAGAACATTTAAAATCGTATATTTACAGCTCCAGGTCGAAACGATCAACATACAGGCTTGCAAAGGTCACCACCCAGTGGACAAGTTCGACCGTCGAATGAATGCAAAAAGGAGTAAAATCGAAAGGCGCCGCATCCCAAAGCGAAAGAAGCACATAATTTATGGACATGGATTGCTGACACAGGCCAGAAGCAGACGTCATATGCTAACGAAGCATGCAAATATTTTTTAATTACATCGAATAAATAAATATATCTTATCGTGCTCTTATTCTGTTGACGAGGTAATTAGTCTTAGGTAGGACTTAATTGACTTTGCGTATTTTTCTTAATGCTGTTGAAAGTAAAGCAGATTGTTTCAATTCGCCATAAAAATATTCCACGCAGCTTTAGTTAAATATTATGTTACGTGTATTACAGCTCGTAAACCTGTTGTGAGCGCGAGTGTTTATAAACACATGAGGAAGCGATGGTGCGGGAAGACGTTGAGCTAGAACTACGGCTCGTGTGAAACCCATACGTGAACAAACACATAAATTATAAGACCGCCTGTCTGTCAGTCGGCGAGCGCGACCGGCTTCCGCATTGCGTGGTCGCTTTGCGCACAAAAACTAAGATTAGACGAGCATGTACCTGTATATCGGTGTGGTTCAGGCTGCGAAAGTCAACAATAGATAATAACAATAATGACGCCACACTGACTTTGGGTCGGTATGGCTCACTGACCAGAGTGAGCCGTGAAACGTTTCTAAAATTTAAAAAACCAATCGAAAATATCGGATTTTGTAAGACATCACCGCGCGAAAGATACAGTAGGATATGGTACTCGAACTGAACGACTGGGCATAAATTCATTGCATGACGAGGTGTGGTAAAGGTCGAGGGGCTTATTTTGCATTCTCAACGCTTGCACGCATGTTGCATGCATAGGCATGGACCGAGTACCGAGTACGAGTGAAGTTAAGATTGAATTTACATAATTTTCTATTATACGTATTCTTCATGACAATATCACATCTATTGTAAGCTTTTTTAATTAGGTGCACATACCTTATCAAATACTTTTAGCTGGTATAAGTAAAGTTTAGGTAGCGGGATGTTTCTAAATCACTCCTATGTTGTACAGTAGAAGTAACTGCGATCGACTGGGCATGTCTGTCCGTGCTATCGTTATCGGTATCGGCAGGGTCGCAGGACGATGGCGCTCGGGAACAAACGTTACTAAAGCGGTCACCCAACCTTAGGCCGTTTACAACGATCGCTGTGTTAACGAATGTTTGAATCCATATTTTGCGAAGCATACTACACAGATTTTCGAAACAAAGCCTTTTATTGATTTGAAATATTTACTTTCATTGGAGCACAATTTAAGTAACAAAAAATATCTAAAATATTTCGATTTGTAACTCAAATAGATTAAGTTACATCATGTACAACTGATAATGTGTTATCAACAATCTGACAAACCTCATCGTTCAACTAAATGCTAACTAACTAAAAGGAATTGAAAACCAAGGAGATAAAAAGGACATTATGTGGTGAATGGAGCATAATGCTTATCTCTAACTGCAGTGACATCAATTGATGACATCAGTGTTTTGACGTCTACAGACGAAAATTAAAATGTCGCCATACCCCCCCCACACGCGGTGACACGAGAGGCCGACACCGCGCACCCGGCTACGCGCGCCGCGTGACGCGTTATTAGACTAGAACGCACCGTGCCCGTTCCTTTCCCGCCTCAATTTCACAGTGTTGCCATGCAAATTAAATGTGCTCCACTTTCTACTAATGTTATGTTTCAATTATGACAGCGCGGCCATTTTACTAACAACTACTAGTATAATCGGTGAACGTTTCGTTACGCGCACTAGGCACGACTTTGTTTTGGTATATTTCTTCTGTGAACTACGTTCTACAGAGCGACTTTATTTTTTTACCATATCATATTGTCTTAATAACCAATATACTTAAAATATCCAATCCAATTATGATAAATTCATCTCTATTCTTGAGACAAAACGGAATGCATTTCTTAGCAACTCAACTCGGAGATAATAAACAACTAATTCTAACTTAATGTAAGACTTAAATACTTGCTAAAATTAGCCTGTAATCAGAAGAATTAGTTCCAAGTAAATAACGGCACAAGGGCCAGGCTGCGGTGCATATGCATGCGTGCGTATGAGTGTTACGGCCGCGGGTTCGATGGCAAGCCTAATGACATTTTAATGATGTCCTTTAATGTACAAATAATGCGTACCTACAACAGTTGACGCCGCCACGGGGTGCTCTCACGCAACCTGCTTTACGTAACTCCTGATATAACCTGGAGAGAGTGTTATGTAATATTTCTATATGAAACTAGCAGGACTCTACAATAACTAGGACCGAATTCAATTCAAGGGGTAGCCAGGGACTATGAATAATAATTATTCGAAGTACACCATTTAATATTTGTCAACGGGCAATAGTAATCAATTGATCTTCATCTTTAAAGACAAACAAGGAATACGTCGTACAAAATGTACAAAAAAAAATGTTGGCCTGAAATCAAATCGAGCATTGATCTCCAGATTTAAAAATATTAATTAACTGAGAACTAACATCACTAAAATTGAAAAGAAGCTTAAGTAAATTTATCAATTAAAAGGTCTACGAACATCTACGAATTTCCGTAGCTGGCTTAGCGTTTTCACGTACCTACTGACCGTGACTATGCATAATCCGCAATCTGCTCGGCAAGCAAAAGTGTTAAAATATTTCACTTTACATCATGCTTACTATGTTTTGTCGATCATCGTTGAAACTATTACAACATGTTATAGAAATGTAGGTAAGCCTCGCGGATTTCTGTGCTGCGCGTTCATCAAAAAACGCTACCGATTATTTCTTAATAATATAAATCTATTATATTATTAATATAAAACTGTGCTTTTTAACTTTTTACTTCACCTTTTTACCTAACCCTATTAGCGACATGATTTTCAATTGTATAATATAAGGTTGTCATCAGGCAGGCGGTCGGCCGTAAAAACTATAGCCAAAACCTATTACAGTATAGACTACGGTCGTACTGTGCCGACCCCACATAAAGTTGGATAACGGCAGGGAGAATAAAAAAATACTCGTACAAAACAAATGTAATGAGAACATTAAAATAAAATTTGAAGACTAGATAATTAAATGTTAGAAAAGAAAATAGAGATATATGAGTTCTAGACAGTTTACCTTTTTACCAGTTTTACCTTCTTCATGAAAATACACATTCTGATCAGCTGAATGTGTTAACGATTGTATCGCTTTATAGATCACATATTATATGTATAATATTGTATAAGTATGCATATTATTGTATAAGTCTAGAAGCACTGGCGTGTTCTCGCCTTACTAATGACCTAAGCGATAAGACAGATTGAAGATTCGAATCTATCTCTGTACGGGTACCTGTTGGCGCGCTCGACAGCGCCAGTGATTACAATAAACACAAATCGCATTTATCTATAACAACATCCTCCACCACATTAGATATTAAATTGCCTAGACGCAGTAGGGAAAGCTAGATCTATCGCAGCAATCATAGTAATTTAAGTCTCGAACGCGAGACCTAGACCGCAATCCCTAGAAATTTTATCGGTTATCGATTTTCAAGTTAATGGTTTCGCTGTTTAGTTTATAACCTGCGTAAGGAATACTTGTTTCTCAATAAAAAAAAAGTTTTGAATAAATAAATTAAAAAAAAACTTATACTCGTTATCTAGAGGTGTAGGCAGAGAGAGACGTCCATTTGGCATGGTTGTGGCACACCTCTCTAGCTTCTTCTACATTCATACGAGCATGCATGCTCGTCGGTTATGGGGGGTACTCTTAATTTCGCCTTTTTTTATTATGTCACCAATCTGTATATAATACGTTCGTCGCTCGCTTTTAAAAGAAGTAATATCAAATAAGAATATTATTATTCGAATACTATATTATGAACACATTTATTTATTTTGACTTAAGGCCTGAATATGGGATCTCTATCAGATCTTAATATGTTATATGAAGAAAAAACACTTGTGTCTTAGATATTACACTAAAATATAGTAGACGATATTTTATGCTAAAGTTTCAATCGTTTTCTTGTACATGATATATCGATAACAATTAAACTGAATATGAT
>DWTW01000720.1:0-14851 GCA_018246275.1 Papilio slateri | reverse complement strand
ACCCCTGACAATGTTTGTGCAAAATTTCATGATGATCGGTTGAGTAATTTACGCGTGAAAGCGTAACAAACAAACTCACATTCGCATATAATATTAGTTAGTATACCAGCAGGAAGTGTACCGATGGTACCTACTATTATTGCTATAAGAGTATTGTAGGCTCAAAGCTTACAGAATGACTTAATCATAATAGAGTAGCGAGTGGAAGACCACGTAATGGTGGACAGCAACGATCACCAGGGTATCATAAGCCCTACAGTGGCTGTCAGCGATGCTTACACGCGACAAACAAAAGATCTGACAATCTCATACCCAGGTCCCGTTAGATGTCTATGTCAAACAATGATCTACATCCGAAGCAAACGTTTGTATTTTTTAAGAAGAAACAACAACTTTGTACAGTTAGTATTTATCTCGTCTGAAAATTAAACCCGAGATCCATGCCGTAACAGCGAAGTTCGCCGAGTCAGATAGTAAAGAATAAACAAGATTTAGACGGAAAGAATCTCAAGAAAAACACAACATCAAAATGTTAAACATACTCTGTTTTATTTTCACTATTATGGGTTGGTACTATTCATATAATGTAGCGTCTAATGCGTAGGTACATTATAACGCGCGATACGCGACACTATCGTAATCTATCGCTTTGTATTCAGTGTATTTCTCGCTCTCTTTTGCTACACCAATGTCATATCTTTCTTCTCTCTCATGTAACGAAATTCACTTAAACGTTACGCGTCCTTGAAATTTCAATTCGTCGCTCACGTAACCCGGGAACCGGGTGGCTTTCGTACTAGGCCGCCTATTCCCATTAATTAATAATAAGAGTAAAATGTCTCTTCGGAACAAGGTGACACTCTATAAATCTGTAATACGTCCCGTTATGACGTATGCTAGTCCGGTTTTCGCGCCCATATCCCCACAACAAATATACCGACTTCAGGTGATACAGAATCGATTTTTGCGATAGGGCTACGGGAGCCCCGTGGTTCGTGCGCAACTTCGATTTACACATTGACTTAGAGATGACTTCCATAGTTCAACACCTGAATCTAGTGTTGCGTCGCTACTTCGAGTCCGCCACCGGTCATCCTAATCAGCTAGTTGTTGGTGCTGCCACCTACAAACCAATCGCGCTCGGCACGTTCCGTCACGACTTCAGACGACCTAGGCACGTTTTCGACTATCGAGACGATGCAACAAATATCGCTCAGGTTGGGTTAAAACAGCTTTGCAGGCAGATCACACACCATCTTATTCTAGATAGGGCAACATAGCTGGCAGGGTATTTTCGTCTGTTGATAATAGGAGCGTTGCTGGAGTTTCTTCCGCCACTTCTTTTACCAGCGCTAACTCCGAAGTGGTAGTAATGTTAGCTGTAGGCAGATAATAGCTACCGATCGAGCCGGGGTTCGGCCCTCTCGGGCACCCTCGAATCGGACTGTAAACGCGTAATAAGTGACAGTCCAAGCCGAGGTCCCCTCTCAGGGGCCTTTGAGTCCTCCATGTGTCCACCGAAGCGACCTAGGAGCTCGGCGGCCTCTCAACCCGGTAATGAATGTAATAAAGGGTGCCCTCGAGCTTAATAACTCTTACAGAGGTTTAGGCTGAGCGCCCTCTGCGCTTGCTCTGCTATTTACTCAACTCAATTAGGATAAACAGATATAGCATTTGCTATTGCATTATATATTCGAAGAAGCTTTTATAGGAGGAGAGGATAAACGAGAAACAGGGAGCCTAAAGTTAAAAGTCGAGAGTCTCTGCTGCCGACCTTTAAGTACGCTTTTTTCTTGGAGGACCCTAAGTCGTCCTGGTTTAGAAAATACCGCTAGAGACATGTCATTACTAAATAAATAATTTAAGAACTTTGGAACTTGACTACGGCTCGTCAGTCCCGATATGTCAATGTTATAACTGGTGAAATTCCAATTGTAGCTGTTTGACATGTCTACTCTGTTAAGCTTTCTGAATATTCAGGCAATAGACAGACTACGAGAGCCTAATATTTAAATTATAAATAACTTCTCTCATATTTAAACAAAAACAAGGTCCCGCACCCACATATTTCTAATAGCGAGGTAAAAGATAAACGAACATTACAACATTTGTCATTTAATGTCCTTTGTATATTACTCCACCATATAATATAATCCTTTGCGATTAGAACAAGCATGCCATATATCCATTTTCTAAACCCCCGTCCCATCCATCAGGAAGCCGCGCTTGGATCCAGAGCTGGACGTGAGCGCCCAACTCCTGGACGCCTCGGCAGCCAAGCACAAGCTGGCCGTGCGACCGAAGAAGAATCATCCGAAGACCAAATCGAAGACGAATACGACCGACAATGGAGAAAGGTAATGCATGTATCCTTACCCTAAAGCCAACTAACTGTCACTGTGCCTCCGGAATTGTTGTGTTTTGTAAGTTTTTAATCCAATCAGGATCACAGAAACAGTTTTTAACCGAGGTTACGATATCTCAAATTAGACAGGAAACACTGTATGTGACGGGTGGGTTTTTAGTTTTTTAGTTTTTGATGTACAAAAACGTGACTCGCCAGGAATACTGCTCAGTATATGATATTGTTTTCACCTCCTATCACATTTAGGTTTTGTAAGATTGCACACAGAAACATCTACCAATCATACAACTAAATAAGAAGCAACCTATTGGCGCTAGTTAGTGCCGGAATCCGATTAGGTTGACCAAAATAAATCTTCAGACAAATGCCCCAAATACAAATACAACAATAAAATATCGTACTGTGGTCGCAGTCGCAGCGGCGCTGGAGTGTATTAACAGTGCCGGGAGCGCTAGCTCTGCCAAAACATCGTATATTTCAACACTTAACAAGCCTAGAGTTGCGCAACTGTATGATGTATTACGTTTTACAGTTGACCCCGTTGCGAATGTTAATTTTATGTAAATTAACGAGTGTATGATAATTGAGCAAAGCTAATATTGTTTGGGACTAAAGTGAACATAATTATGAACGAGCCGATACGACAGACTGTATGCGAATTTTATTGGATTTGTTTTGATTAATTGTGATAGTCTTTTGATTTCGTGAAGAGTGAAAAGCTATTGAAAATATCTGAGGAAAATAAATTATGAAATCTTATCTTTAATTAAGCGAAGAGCCCGTCAGTCTTATTAGAATTTATGGGTTGCAGGTAGCAAGAGAATTCATACAGATCACGTCAGTATACAATAATCGTAGACACGTCAAAATTCATCAGGGGGTCGATTTTTGAAAAAGAGCTGTCGAAAATATTCACGACTGATTTTGTCACGATTGTTTTCGAGTGAAGCCAATAATAGGTATTTTGTGATAATAGTGAATAACTAGTTTATACCAATTTTCGGCATTGTGCTTAAAGTATAATAATTAAAAGTGCGGATTTTCATAAAACTTAAATTGATGAATTAAAAATTAAATACAGCATCAAAGTGTTATTTCAATCATGATAATACATATAAATTGATACAAATATATTTGATGGTAACCTCTCTTGTTGATATAATTGCGGTGCATGCATGCTATCACCTTGTTGTATGTAGTATAGATCCAGCGACGGCCAGGACCGCTTTCGTTGGAGAAGAGAGATCAGGAGAGCCGACCACAAATAGTAATGAGAAAAGGCCGGTTGAGGAAGAAGATCTTGGCATTGTGTTTTCTTAGATTAAAGGCTGCTGTTGCTAGTGCAATTATTGAGATAAATTCTAATGTTTCAATGTTACATGTACAAACACGGTGTCGCAGATTTGGTACTTTTATTTCCTGGGTTGACATATGATGACATTCGTTTCGATAAAAAAAATATCTTAAGCATCCAATTCTGTATTGGGCTATTTGACAACTCCAGAGGGTGTTACATCATGTGAGGTTGACGTTGAGTTATCGTGACACGGAATGCATCTCGCAGATCTCGGTCAAGATTAAACAAGAACGTGCGATTAATTCCCAGAGCGCGACGGAGCTTATATTGAGGTATTATACACTTCGTCTTTCACAGTATTGAGGTCATCCTACATTTGGAATCAATGATGTTTGAAAAATATCAGAAATTACTTGCTCTCTTCATAAGTATTATATAAGAGTCTGAAAATAAATTACATTGCAAATTATATCAGCTCCTTCTTTTGCGTAGCTCAAAAGCCACGTGAGGCGAGAGGAAACTAAGAATCCAATATAAATTTAGACGTTTTATGGTAACAAATTCATTAATTTGAAATTGATCTTATTACTTTATTACAGAACACACGAGATATCGTACACTATAGGATGGATTAACTTTTTCACTATTCGTCTATGTAACTTTCTTCTTGAAGTCGACAGCTGTGTCGAGGCTGGACGCTCGTACTAATTACTCCGATCTGTTTCCTACGTTCTGAATTCAATGACTTTTTTTACACACAGATTTTTTATCTAAAAATAAATCAATAATCCATTAGTGCTATAAATATAATTATGAAACAAACATATGTGTAAGAAGTAAGAGGTCAGAAAGGCAGAGTCACGAAAGAAGGATTTAATGATTGTCGCAGTGGGAACGAAATCTTTGAAATATAGCTTAGCCTAGTTCCATACAATACAGAAACTGTGTGAATAACGAAACATGCTACGAATTAATTTGTAAACGCCCGCGAATTGATACTAGTGAATGTAAACTCATCAAGAAATTGTCCGCAAGATAAATCTAATCAGATGTAATAACACTGATAGGTGGCGGCTAGGGTTGTCAACTTTTTAAAAGATATCTGTTGTTAAGAAAAAGACGATTAGTGAGGACAGAGGATTTTATCTGAAGGTGTAGGTTTGAGAGTTTCTAGTATTGATTTTTATGTCGGGGTATGTTACCACAAGGTGATACTGAAGAGACTATGCTGTGTGGTTTGAGGAATATTGGAATATAGTAAGCAAGAAAAGGTCCGAGTTTGAGATTTCATAATCAAATTATCCAGCATCCATCACGGCACCAATAGCTGTTTATAATTATATGGGTAATAAAATATTCATTACTACGCGGTACCTGCTTTTATAAATTGAGCCACTTGAAAATTTGTGTGTGTGTGTGTGTGTGTGTGTGTGTGTGTGTGTCTGTGTTCACACACACACACACACAAATTGGTAAAATCGGTACCCGACACCTTAATCACCAGACAAAACGCAGAAGCATACTTATAATTCACGCCTGCCTTCTGTGAGGTCATGGCATTTCACCCGTCGAGCCGACTCATTCGTGCAACAGATGTTGTTGCGGGCTCTCCGACTTGCAGAGGATGGCAGTCAGTACCCCATATTCCATTCTGTTTCTTGCGATTCGAACAGTTGTTTATGCTTAAAATGTTAACATGTACGTATTTCAAATCGTTTATTCCAATTGGCGTCCCTAGAGGTTACATATTCTGCGGGGGACAAGCGAATTATTTGCGGAGGCGGCCCTGTTTATCTCCCGTTTTATTTATTACAATTGCCCGAATTTTCGGAATATTTAATTTTGTATTTGATATGACAATGAAAAAGAAAAATTTACGATGCTCGTGTGACAAACAGATGTACTTGGGGGAATATACGTAATAATAAGACTTTTATTTCAGTACAATAACATGTTCCTTCATCCGTTCCTCTGTAGTTATAGGATTTAATTAAAAGCTGTCTTGAACAGGTTTCTTCATGGAGTCAATCCAGGCGATCTAGGATATCCGCCGTAGTCCATACCGGTCATATAACAAATAAAAAGTGGGAGCCGAGGTTTCCGAAGGAGCTAACATGCTTTGTCAAAGACTTACGTTAGCCGTCCTCTGGGTTTGGCCTCAAGTCCGGAGAAACTGTAGATGCTCCCTTAAGGTAAACAGACTATTAGTCACAAATATTATACTATAACTCATCTCATCCATAAATCTCAACGTTTGGAAATAATAAAAACATTTACGTTATTTTGATGATTAGACTGAACATAAATAGCACTGCAGCTTCGTTCGTAATTTCTGCCAACAATAATAAAAGCACTTCTTTTGTTAGACAATATTCAATTTCACAGGCGATTTTTTAGTATTCTGTCCGCCCAGATTTATATTTAGAGCTTGGAACTTGTCAACGAGCTGCTCTGTTTTTTTATTCCTAACCAGTCTAAGACAAGATGTAATATTCTTCAGGGACATGTCTCAGTTTGTGTGGGTTTGGTAAAATGACCGTTAAATCACTGTAGAAATTGTGAATTTTATGGATAGTTAGTGAGGATACACTAGTACATACATTAATGGAATATACACTTTCTATTCTTTTTATAGGTCTAGAGGTAAATGCAACAGAGACTTGATTATGGCGAAATCTATAAATGAATGGATATCGGTTTTAGCGCAGGACTAATCCCTCTTTCTCTTTCATTTTTCCATAAGCATTCAACGCATCTGCGACTCGTAACTGATACTTGCTTGTAACTGAAACTTGTAGAATACCTAAGTACAGGATTTCATATCAATCGTTAAAGGAATGTAACTCATCTATTGAACTAACTAAAGTATTGACGCCACAGGTGGGTAATTAAACGCCTAAACAGACAAAGTGCGACATAAAACTTTTATATTTACGCACTACCAGCTCAAATAAAACATAACGAGCGGTAGAGCGAGTGCGAGTCTCGGCTCGTAAATACCGCGCTAACAGCCGTAACCGATTGCGAATGGTGCGCAGAGAAATTTACGATAACTTGTGGAACGCAAGAGAGAATAGAACATCTGAAGTTCACAGGAATGACTTATCTGACGTTTCCGTGGTTATAGTAAGTAATTATTTCACCGATGTTGGTATGGTTCTAAAAAAAATATGTGTGTCTATACTGAATATTCGGGTAGATATAGCGTGAGCAGACGTACCATAAAATGGACCGACGGTCTGGTCAAAAGTTGCGGGAGTCCACTGGTCGAGTGCGGCCAAAGGCCGATCTTTATGGCGATTCAGTGGAGATGCCTACATTGGAGGTATTTTAGCTGGCAATGAAGGAAATTGAATGTTTTAACTAATGTCAACAATATTACTAACGTCAGTAATTTCGCTAGCGTTCGGCGTCTAAGCTGGAATATAATAATCATTGCACAATATTACTGTCTTGCAGCAGTTATAGCTTTTGCAGCGGTACCTAAGATGGTCTCCCATAAAAGCTTATTATCTGTCCAAGTACAGAGTGTCAGTACTGTAAAAAACTTGGAAAACCCATAGATGTCTACTGCATACCATGTTTTCGTGGTTCACTGCCAATTGCTATCAATAAATTGAAAACTGTCTAGATTTACGTGTTACATTGTTCACATAGTGTAGAATCAGGACATAGGCGAGGGAGGGGTAAAGATGCGATGTTTTGATATGTCGTTACGTGTGTTTCAATACACAGACCATCGACAGCATCGGTGTCGTTCACCCGGATGTTTTGTGCTGAATATTGTTGGATTTGATTTCACTGTCTGTCACTCAAATCTATGTGTTTAATTTTACTCACAATGTGAGATGAATTGGGGCCTTGTAAAAAATAACCTGCTTTTATCACAGCTCTTTCACGATTTAAATTTACAAGACTGGTATTCATTTGGGGAATAGTTTCAGCAACGTACATTGTTTTAGTGCCATGGTCTCCTACTTCAATCTTAGGTAAAATAATAATAGTAAACAGCTTAATCTATGATTATTAATTCTGTTTGTGTTTACAAAATTGATGCGTAAGTTCTTCATCGATTGTTGTAAAGCATCTTCTTCTGACTTCAGTTTTAGCTTACTCGAATGGATAAATTAAATATAGTATAAACTCTGTAACGATATGTGTCCCGGTGACAGTAATCAGCGAATCCTTATAGAACCTTGTAAAATTGAACGTACAAAGTGTATATGATGTCATTTATATAAATTTTTGATTCTAAGTAATTTATTCCTAAGGTGTGTGGTGTACGTACACGGGTATTTCATGTTTAACCAATGTTCGATAAGCGTTAATAATGTTTGAATAACTATTAAACTGGTGTGTTAATAACTCAGTATTTCATTTTCCTTCTAGAAAAAAAAGCTTCAAAATCTTATAATTAAATAAAAATTTAATAGAAACCTGCGTCATTACTAAAATTAATGGTAATTGCATTTGGTAGACACACCGCAATAATCGAAGCGTACCCTTTATTCTACAATCGTTAAACTATTACAGATCTTACGTATAACCAAATCTCGGTAGATTTCTCAGTCGTAAATTGTTTACTTACTCCCCGCCCGGACCAGACCTCGCGTTCTAAATTACTCTATGTCTATAAACACTCAAGCGTTAAATAAATCGGGCCGGAAACCTTTTACTGTTTTCCCGCGGGCTTGAAATTTAACCGCACAATTTACCGTAGTTAAAAAATAGTTCTCGTATCTTTTTATTATAATTCAACTGGGTAGACGAAAATAGCAACCTTCATCTACTTTTACTGAGCTTATAACGCTCTAAATGTTTCTGAGGTTTTTTATGAATGCTGTTTTATGAGTCATTGAATAAGATCTGATCGTCATAGTGATAAGCCACATTATCATTATTATCCTTTACTTTCCATTTCATGACAGTTATCCTCATTTCGTTCCTTAGTGATTTAAAAAAGAACTCCATATTTCGTATACCATAGCGTCCTTAATGACATATCATTTACTCCCTTCTCAGATGTAGGCGTCTCAATACTATCGATCTAGGTGAAGTCTGACCTCCCATATGCTATTAACGATTTTCTGTGCGGAATCTACATAGCACAAGTGCATATTTTTTCAATAGACGGATTTTTGCAAAATAGATTTACCATAATTAAATACCGAAGTCTGTTAAATATTAAACCACAGTGTCATTCGCACAATTATTATATTGCAGGGGAACAGTGGTCTAGTGCTACAAGTTACGTAAAACAACACTAACGTATTTATGTTTAATTTGTAGCTTCAATGTAAACCCAAACACAGCAAAGAACACGCAAAGTCCAAGGGCAAATGGGCAAACATTTTGAATTATACATTTATTTTGAGTACTTTGAATATAAATCAATCAAGTTGAATTGAGTCGAGGAAACCTTCCTTTTTTGGCATGTATGATTACTGAAATGTATTTTAGTGATATAGGTAACCAAATTCAAATATCTCTTCTCACGAATTTAGATCATTACGACAAAGGAAATTAATCATGTCACATCTTTAACTCTATTGGAGGTCCACGTTAGATAGATCATTAAGAAGCATGGTACACTGACTGTATTTGATTATCGATGTCCCAAATTACTCTGTTTTAATTTGTACCCTCTGTATAACGATGAACTTACACCTATTAAAATGTTTACCTTAAAATTTAGATGTAATCGCAACCACGACAACTGCTTATGTATTTACCCATTGAAGAGTAAAATGATGAGATTTATTTGTTCGTATATATGTAATGTATTCAAAGCTAGTGTATAGGGGTCCTTAAAACACTCCACGTCGTCCCATTTTATCCGTTAGTCGTTTGACAAAATTTACGATTCGGCCGTTTCTTTTGATGATTATGAGGAATCGGTGCCGGCGTTGTTGCGTTAACCCTGTGCCATGAACTCCAACTGGGACCGGCCGCGTCGGACGTGGGCCGGCTCTTTTTATATCGCAATGTTGATACGACATCGTTAAAGTGCATTTGCGCGCGATCATAATCGATTCACTGAAATTCTCGACGTATTTTTATATTAGAACTCTAAACATGCCCTCATTTTAAATCGATTTTAAGTCTTCCCTATTCAATCAATTCAATATTTATATTTTGTTTGAATAATCGTGGTTTACTTGGAATTGTTTATTTTAAAGTTTTAATTCTAGTCCGGCGCGAGCGATAACCCATAAAAGATGCTATTGTATGTTTATAGCCTAATTTTTGGAGTATAATTTACACAGGTTAAAAGTTTTTTTCAATAAAATGACAGTTCAAACATTGGCTTTTAACAATGTTAACAACATCACCAACAAACGCGGTATACATTTTAACTAGCAAGTTAGAAAACCTTTGATTTAAAATTCCGCTGTATTTGTAACGCTCTCAGTATTTGAGATATTGATAGTTATTTGAATGGAACTCTTTGATCTTATAAAGCTGTCAATCTAAAACCGTGAGCACACTGACCCCTGTACCATAACATTGTCAGTCGCCCGTCCTAAATTCTCGTACAAAAAATCACATTTCAGGAAGTGAACTAGTCACCTACTTCCGTCGTACGTGTCATATCCCGCGTCACGTTATATGTATCAAGTCGTCGTATTTTTAAATAAGCATTTTACCAGTTCCACTTGCATGCTGCCATAGTGAGAAAAAGTGAAGAAGAAGTAGCAACCCACTAAACTTAAGTGGACGGGCATATTACTGGCAGATGGTCGATGGAACCAACCACTTTTAGAATAACAGCCAGAACGGCACAACTTTGGTAAGTCGGACAAGATGGACCGACGACCTGGTCAAGGCTGTGGAAGTCCACTAGGTGCGGGCAGCCAGGAATCTTTGTAGCATTTCATGAAGACTTTTTAGAGTTTTTTTTTAGACCGAAGATTATATCCTGGAGTAAACGTCGGACTGATAATGGTAAAAAATGAGTCGTGTACACTTAAACAATTGTTACATTTACTTCTTATGAGAATAGGACGGCGCGTCGAAAACGGAACGCAAAATTATTGGCATTATAAGGCGAATATTTCATATTACGTAAAAATGTTTTGGTTCAAGTCTAAACTCACTTCTTTATAATAAAAATACTTTACGAACAACTTCAGCTTAGAGGTTAACGACTGCCATTCGTCAAGAATAACTTTATTGAGATACGAAATTATATATTGAACATAAAATATACATTAAGCTGTTTATCAAAAAAGAGAATCACCAGAAATATATATGCCTGACAGCAAGCGACCCACTTTACTCAAATATGCTCCTGATTTATTAAAATCGGTCCTTATTATGATGACAGCAGAGGGCGCTGCCTTCAGTTATACCTATATTTTTCGAGTTTGACAATTATCTTGTTAAGGGATTGTCTGTTGTATTTGTAATACGATTTTGGTCCATTTCTTTTATAACTGAAGACGATACCTTATACTAAGGATTATGCTTGTCCCCGACAAAAGTTGACGTATTAGTAACTCAGATATAAACTGATCAAAAATCAATATAACAGTTAAATATTGCATCGTACGCGGTTTATTTCGGTAGAGTCGACAATACGCCGGCCAGCTGTCGCTCCCGGCTCCCCGGTTGCAACATCTCATAATCCCGTTCGTGTTGTTGAACGTAAACAAACAGTGGTCGTGAGGGAGCTTTGTATAGATTTTACTGCCACTTTGTTGTACACTGACCACGGATTAGTGTTAGGACTTGCCATCTTAGTAACAAAACTGAAACAGAAAGGAAAGTTTACTCGATGCTATGCGTTGGTAAAGATATTTATGAGTAGCGATCAATTCATAAACATTTATTACAACCGCACGAGTTTTAATTGCAGTGATAATATTTTAAGAGGTAACAAGAAGGAAAGATAGAGAGGAAAGAAAGGAACTGCAGCAATAAAAATACTGGTAGGCGAGGTTCCATCGCTATTAGAAGAAAGTAGTGGAATTTTTAGGAAATTTAACATGTTTAAAATTAGACAATCGGACTACCAGGCTGAGGACATTTTTATTTCACAACTCCTATCTACAAACTTAATAAATTACTTCTTGATGTTGACATATGTATCTTGCTGTAGTACATTAGTCGTAAAAAATATTTTTGTTGCTCAATTTGACATATTTCCATCTTTTATATTTGCACCTTTTATCTTTAAGTCTTTTATCTCTTCAGTATTTGCCCCACAAAACCATGTTGGTGGTTCAACTGTGGGATCGAGTCTTGCAATTAATTAAACTAGTGTATCAAAGTAACGTTTTTTAAGTCCATTCTTAATGACACATTTGTCCTTTTCTTGTCGAATGTTCTCCGGCAGACTATTTAGCAGATAATGTGTGCGTTTTTTTTAAAGTTCTGTTACCATAGTAGTTACGTATTCTTTATAGAGTAAATCTCTTGGAGATCATCGAACGGGTATTGTACACATCGGTAATGCTATTCTAGTCGCACTCTCGGTTGCCATGGTAATTGACTAGAATTATGTTGAAGTATTATTAGATGCAATAAATAATTCCCCTTTAAAATACTAATCGAATTTTTATCCGTCAGAATATAAATACAAATTTATAAACAAACATTGCAGCTTTAGGCGTTTACGAGGTAGAAAATAACTCGTCGGGTCGCCGACCGTCGTTAGAACAGACTGCAGCTGATTTATGTCCCACAGAACAATCGCTGTCTGTAGTCAGTTGCGCTAATCCGATAGATCTTTAGAGTTACGATGGCAGGTGTATTCATGAACAAGGTATTTACTTCTATCTTGTGTTTGCTCGAATCTTTGTTAGAGCTCAGTGTTGAGGGTTATCCTCGAGTTGCTTAAAATCGTATATCTATGTTTTTATAAGTTCTTATTTCCAATCTGTAAGCTCGTGAAGAAGTTCTGCTGTGCTTCTCAGCATCGCCGACCTATTTTCGTGTCGCGAGCCACATTACATACGGCGGATGTACTCAATTCAAATATAATTCATCGGATAATGAAATAACGTATGTCTCCAGCGATAAAAGCTCTCACCACGCCGCGCTTTATGATATACGATGCACTAAATCTGTTTGAAGAAAGATAACTCGCTTTGTACAATATTTCTTTTTAATTTTTATTATTATAGAACATTACGAAACTAGTTCAACGGTATTATTTTTAAAACCACACGTTAAAAACATCATTGCATGGTTTATTAATTACGAGATGTTCTCTTTTCAAGACTAATGCCCACTTTCGTCTAAGAAAGTGTACGTAGAAATAACAGTTCTTTGCCTGCGCCATACTCTAAATAAAGCAACAATAAGTAAATCATATTCTTTATAGCGGCAAACGAGCCGCGGGTCGCTTAGAGTTAAGTGATCACCATCGTCCATGATCATCCACGGTCAGAGGAACTGTAAATGCTTTGCCGGTTCTTGAAGTACTCTTTTTATCAAAGTCCCTATGTCGTATTGTTATGAAAATACCAATAGAGATAGATTAACAGAACATTCCAAAATGTAGTTGTGCGGGGCAGGAAGTTACCTGAAAAACGTATAATGGACTTCCATCCATCAAGAAGGTGTAGATAGAATTTGGAGCTCTGTCGTGTCGAGTGATGACGAATCTCGGCGGCAGAAATTGTTCCAAACGATTCTTTGTAACAGTCACCATATTCAAAGCCGTAGAAAATGCAAAGGGACATGACATCCCTTAGCAAGTCCAGGGGATCATGCTAATCAGTAAGACCTCAGTCGTTGATGATTCGAGTCGCTTTTCAAATCATCAACAAGCCATTTACGTTGTAACTGGTTCATTGCAGATGCTTGGTGCGCGTGGTGGAAGATGTGCAGGACGGGCAGCTGCGTACGCGCCAGGGCTGGGTACCGGCGCGGCTGCTCAAGGAGAAGCGACCTGAAGGAGACCAGATAGCCCTGGCCGCCAGGAGACAGTAAGTATAATAAACATTCGTATAACAGAAACATCCTATTCTCCTTTTCTCTTCCTTCTCTATCCCCTGCTCTGTCCAGCATAAAGACTGACAAAATACTAACGCTACCCCTGGGCTCTGCAACTGATTATTGCAGGTGCCCACGGGCAGCGGTGGTAACTAAACATCAGGTTCTTCTACATATATCAAACCATACTTGTTCGTTCGGTTATGAGCACCTTGAATACCGGTTTTTTCAGTACCCTAACGTACTGGAAAAACCGATATACCAAAATACATATACCTTTCTGAATTTAATATGTCAAATTGCTATAAAGTAAAATAAATTGTCCTGTAATAAAATAAAGTTCGAAAACTACCATTCGGTATAACACATTTTATTAAACGATGCCACGGCTGTTGAAACAGAGTAACGTCTCCGTCGTAAAATTGCCAGTCGATGGCATATTCTCCCGCCGCGTTCTGCCAACTGCCAACGAACTTAACTGTGTCGTAAACCCAATACTAATATACTGGCAATCACTTGGCACTGCACAGACATGATTTATGGCTGCTGGAGATGTTGGAACACCCCTGGAAACTTTTATTTATTTGGAACTACACCAATATATCTATCATAATGGGTCTGTAATATATACCGTGAAGACGGATTAATGACTCAAATACACAAATGAAGAAAACAGGGGCTTTAAAACTTGGGCTTACTTCTCCAACACGCGATATCTCGCGTGTTGGAGTAAGTAAGCCCAAGAAGTACAAAGCACGTATTGATACATGCATAGCACACAAAAGTAGCAAGTTGCAGTAGGGAGCTGAAGTAGCCACGATCATTCTGTAAGTGGACAGAAAAGATCTATCCACAAGTTACAAAGTATTCCGTATTAAAGGAGAGAAAAGTGATATAGTATTATACAGAAGCTGTAATGTATATCGTACGTGTTGCCCACACGAAATTCTTTCAGTTTTCCTCTTCTCGAATCTTACTATTTCCGTTAGATGATATTTGTACGCGTCATATATTTTCATCCACCGACCTGCGGCAACGTGTTACTCTGTTAACCTGTCGCCGGCCATGTTCAGGAAATGCTCTCGCTGGGTATTTATAATTCTAAGTGCGTCATGAGCCTTACTGCTACAATAATATTTGAAGGTGGGCCACATAACTTACTATAATAATTTGCAACCACACAACTGGTATTCTTGAATGTTTGTACATGGTCCACGTTATCCATGATCCTTTAGTCTCTTATAAGC
>DWTW01000719.1:0-14855 GCA_018246275.1 Papilio slateri | reverse complement strand
TTTGATACTTGAAAAGCATCACATGAATATTTAATCTAGAGTGAGGCTCGAACTCAGGATTTGTCACCAAATGCTGAATAAATAATTGATATTCAGGGAATCTGTCATTTACAGCAGAAATAAATATCATTTTAGCCGTTAGGTATAATATTATTCGGCTATAATATTTATGATCAGATTATTAATTTAAAATACAAATTGCACTGACTTTTTATTATATTATAAATTCTACACAATCCCTATTTTATCAAATTATATTCTATGGAAACAGTTTTTTTGTTATTGTTATTTTATTTTTTATGGCTGTATAAAAAATAACCCATACTTAAAATTATCAAATATAATATTTGTAAAAAAAATTACTACTATTTTACTTATGTTCTCGGTGTAAAGTTTTTTTTTACTTTTGTTGATTGTGTAATATACGAATTACTCCTCTTCCCACACAGTTGGTTGCACTCGCAATGAAGACTGTTCTTTGACAGAGGCCTGTATAAATAGCGCATGCCAACATCCGTGTGCTATACACAATCCTTGTGCATCTAACGCAGTCTGTATAAATACAAACCATGGCTCCGATTGCAGCTGCATTGAAGGATTCCAGGGCAATGGCTATGTCGGATGTGCACCAGGTACGTTATAAATTCTCTTATTATTTGTTTTAATTTATGGTTTACGAAAAAAAATCTAACAAAGTTATTTTTTATTAGTGCGTAATCCTTCACAATCAGTTTGTCAGTACAACGAAGACTGTCCTCCAGAATTGCTTTGCGATAGAATGAATAGAGTTTGTATAAATCCCTGTGCTATCAACAAATGTGGCGATAATGCAGAATGTATCCCGGAAAATCATGGCGTACAGTGCAAATGTGGCGCCGGCTATACAGGAAACCCATTTTTAGAATGCTATAAAGGTGAGTAAAAATTTAAATAAACAACGGAATTAAATTGGCGACTAAAAACGATTTAGTTAAAATATATATTCTTCTTTTATCACATTTTAGTACAAGGGTGTCGCTCTGACAATGAATGCTTGAATTCCGAAGCATGCATCAATGGAAACTGTGGGTCACCGTGTAAATGTGGTATGAATGCCATATGCGACGTCTTGAATCATCGTGCCTCATGCAAATGCTTACCAGGATACACTGGTAACCCAGTTCTAGGTTGTGAATCGCCATTGAATCCTTGTATTCCTAACCCTTGCGGTATAAATGCATTATGTGAAAGCGACAATGGCAATCCTATATGCTTCTGTCCTAAAGGATTGACGGGTAATCCATTTAAAAATTGCAGTAAGTTGTCCGCATTTCTTAAACATTTTTATCAATATTTGAATGACTCAGTAAAAGAAAAATAAAATTGTTGTCTACAAATTTATTTCAGTACCTGAAGGAAATGAATGTGAACCAAACCCCTGCGGCCCTAATACTGGATGTCGGCTCATAGATAGTAAACCAGCCTGCTTTTGTTTACCCAACTACGAAGGCAATCCTCCCAGACAGCCTTGTAAACTCCCACAAAATCCTTGTAACCCATCACCGTGTGGACCTAATACGCAATGTTCTGTCCTATCGAACGGATTCTCTAAATGCACATGTTTGCCAGGGTTTGTAGAAAGTCCGAATACAGTAAGAGGATGTATAGAAGCTCGAAATCCATGCGAACCGAATATGTGTGGCGAAGGGGCCCGATGCGATCCTAACAGAGTTCCTGTTTGTTATTGTCCTGAAAATACAGTTGGAAATCCATATAAGTCATGTAATCCTTATATTCAGTCGAATATTCTTTGTCAACCCGGACCTTGTGGACAAAACGCCGAATGCTACGTTGCCACCAATCGAGAAATGTGTTTCTGTAAAACTGATTATACTGGAGATCCGTATATCGGTTGCGAGCCACAGAGAAGTCAATGTTTACCGAACCCTTGTGGACCTCGTGCCATTTGCAGCATTAATTACGATGGCCAGTCTTTGTGTACCTGCGCTCCGGGCAGTACGGGAAATCCTTACGGATTGGATGGCTGCATCTCTCTTGAATGCGAAGTCGATGACGAATGCGCACCAAGTAAAGCTTGTATTGGCTTTTATTGCCGCGATCCATGCCCCGGCGTCTGCGGGCTAAATGCCAAATGCCATGTAGAATCACATCGTCCCGTTTGTGTTTGCGAAGAAGGCCTTATTGGCAATCCGCTGATATGTTGTTTACTACCTGAAGATCAAAAGTCATTCCAACCCTGTGATAGAGTACAGTGTGGTTTAAATGCTATCTGTCAAAACGTCGGAGATAAAGCTTTATGTTCATGTCCACCTGATTTAATCGGCGACCCGACCGTCGAATGCAAGCCTGAATGTTTAATGAATTCTGATTGCCCATCTAATGAAGCATGTCTTAACCGGAAATGCGTCGACCCATGTTCTTTCAAAAATGTTTGCGGAATGAACGCTTCATGTGTATGCACGGATCATACTGTATCCTGCATCTGTCCGGATGGATACATCGGAGATCCGAAGATTCAATGTGTTTACCGCCGTGAGTATTATAATTTAAAAATTTTAAGTGACATTACGACACAATTTTTAACTCAACGATTCTCTTTCAGCTATTGTTATTTCATCTGATAATACCACAATTACACCGTGTTCGCCGAATCCCTGCGAATCGCATGCATTATGTGACCCCTATGGTGACCAAGTCGCAATCTGTGTCTCTTGTGTGGGGTCTCAAGATTTAAGCAATCCGGCGTGTAGACCAGAATGTGTCCTCAGTTCAGACTGTCAATTCAACAAGGCTTGTTTAAGAAATAAATGTGTGGACCCATGTCCTGGATCATGCGGCGTGAACGCTGATTGTTTCGTATACCATCACGATCCTGTTTGCCGTTGTAGAGCCGGATTTGCAGGGAACCCGTATGAACATTGCACGCCAACTATCAGTCGTATGTATTCTTACGATTTATATTTTACAACAAATAATTTTGATTCGAGGTTAATTTATTGATATTCTATTAATTCTTTACAGCAACTGTAGATGAAACCTGTGACAACATCCGATGTGGTGATAACGCCGTTTGTCAAAATTCAAAAGGACTTCTCACATGTCAATGTTTGCCAGACTTTTTCGGAAACCCGTATCTTTCTTGCCGACCTGAATGCACTATTAACAGTGACTGTCTGACCAATGCGGCATGTTTGAATAATAAATGTAAATCACCCTGTAAAGACGTTTGTGGCAGTGGCGCATTATGTGAAACCGTCAACCATCATGCTATATGTTACTGTCCACCAGGCCACACTGGAGATCCATATGTTAGATGTCAAACACCCGTGTCTGTGTCACCGCCGTTATCTGTCTGTGATCCTTCGCCGTGTGGTCCGTACAGTCGTTGTCTAGTATCGCCATCTGGTTCCGCGGTGTGCTCATGTTTGCCTGGTCACGTCGGAATGCCACCTATGTGTCAGCCTGAGTGCGTTGGTAATTCCGATTGCTCGCAAGAATTAACTTGTGTTAATCAGAAATGTATCAATCCTTGTCAGGGTAGTTGTGGCGTAGGTGCCACTTGTTTTGTAGTCAACCACAATCCACTATGCACATGTGACCCAGGAAAAACGGGAGATCCGTTCCTTGCATGTGGTGAGATCAGTGAAGGCAAAACACCACCAAAATCACCCCCGGGAGATAATCCTTGCTTACCATCTCCTTGTGGACCAAATTCTGTTTGCGAGATAAAATCCAACCATCCGGTTTGCTCATGCCGACCCAACTATTCTGGCACCCCGCCGTACTGTAGACCAGAATGCATAATAAGCCAGGAGTGTCCATCCAATCAAGCATGTATTAACGAGAAATGTGTGGATCCGTGCAAAAATGCATGCGGTAGTAATGCTAAATGCGATATTGTAAATCATACACCATTGTGTAGTTGCTTGGAAGGCTTCAAAGGAGACGCATTTATTGGCTGTGTAACTATATCAAAGGAAGATGTAACACCATGCAATCCTTCACCTTGTGGAGAGAATACTTTATGCACAGTAGTCGGAAATACAGCCCGATGCTCATGCATTCCACCTAATATTGGAAATCCTTATGCAGGTGGTTGTCGACCGGAGTGTTCTTTGAATTCAGATTGTCCTAATAATTTTGCATGTTTGTCGAACCATTGCCGAGATCCTTGCAAGGATTTATGCGGCGTGAACACAGAGTGCTCTGTCACAAACCACATCCCAATATGTACATGCTTTAAAGGGTATGAAGGCGATCCATTTTCGTCATGTCGCCAGATCGCTAAAACACGTAAGTTTTATTACTGTCGATTATTATTTTACATATTCACTCATAAATAGTTAAACAAATCTAAAGAATTATAAATGTTGTAAAAAAAATAGCCATAAATATGCCATTCGCTCATGCATATAATCCTTACAGATTTTGCAATTAAATTAATCCATTTTTTTTAACGTTCAGTTAAAAAGTTTGCAAGAGATTTAATAGTTTTCATATTTCTAAAAATGCATTTATCATAAGACTTAAAATTATACAAATTACATTAAAGACTCGTTTCTTTCTCATTATATAGCAGCACCAATCAATCCCTGCCAGCCGTCGCCGTGCGGTCCGAACAGTGAATGTCACGTGGTGGGCGAGCGCGCGGCGTGCTCCTGTCGCGCCGGGTACCTCGGCACGCCGCCCGCCTGCCGACCCGAGTGCGCCGTCAGCTCCGACTGTCCCATGGACAAAGCTTGTATCAATCATAAGTGCCAAGATCCATGCGTCCACAGTTGCGGATTAGACGCCCGATGCCATATCGTCGGACATAATCCAATCTGTACCTGTCCCGAACATTCCCCAGAAGGCGATCCGTTCATTCGGTGCTACAGAAGAAGTAAGAACACACTCGTGATTTATTTTTCAATTAAGTCGAATGATAAGTTTTATAGCCTTGTGTGAGTGTGTGTGTGAAGTGATCTAAAGCTATGAACAATCACTATATTTTAAACTGCTGTTTAAATCTATATATATAAAACAAAGTCGTGCTAGTTATACCACTTATACGGCTCGCAGATTTTTTTGATCTATGATTTATTGGATTTTGCTCCTCCTCGAATAGCAGAATAATTAAAAAAAAACATAAAAAATCACGAAATAACATATAAAAAAATGCGTTTTCTCATACGGTTTTCGTATGCGACGGTATTCGATAGTGACTGAATGATAAAACCTACAAAGAGTATATAATCCTGACTTAACAAATTTAAAAATGTCGTCTATTGTGTCGTGCTTTCAATTAAGCGCGTCGAGTCAAGTGCCCATCCAACAATCAATGCAAAATTAATACATAAATTAATTGTAAGGCCAAACGAAGTGTGCCGGGTCAGCTAGAAGATTTTATATTTACAAAAATACTCCATGTCTTTAAAATACAAACTTGTACAAATTATGTAGATTGAATTCAAATCAAACTAATAGATAAAAGAGTAGGAGAACGGATTGTACAAATAGAATTTACTTACGTTTAGTACGTTTTTGAAATCAGCAGCCAGCATTCTAACTGGTATTTAAAGGTTACTTACTTTGTAACTCTACCCTTGTCCAGTTGGTGTTAGGCCTTTAACCTAATTATTACCTTATACTGAATATTACCTGATTATGATTGATTAATTAACCGTTGTCTTTGTGATATTTATGTAAAATTATTGATTATTAAGTCAGTAATATTATTAATTTAAAAACAGATATAACAATAGCGGCACCCGATCCATGCTTGGCTTCGCCTTGCGGGCCGCATTCGTCGTGTCGCAACGAGGCCGGCCGCGCGGTGTGCGCCTGCGAGCCTGGCACGCTCGGCGCACCTCCCTCCTGTCGCCCACAATGTGTCATTAACCAAGACTGCCCTCTCGCTCTCGCCTGTCTCAGCGGTACTTGTGTCAATCCTTGTGTCGGCTCTTGCGGCTTTAATGCCCGCTGTAATGTACAAAATCACCAGCCGATCTGTTCCTGCAACGACGGTTACTCGGGTGATCCATTCGCTGGCTGCAATCAAAACGAAAGTAAGTACAATTTCTTTATAACTTTTTGTACATGTTGCACGATTGGCACTTTGCATGTTATCAAAGTCTTTGCTTGATTAGATGTTAAAACTTTGTATAAACACGGTTTCAGTCTCAAAAGAAGTGCCTCGTCATCCTTGCAACCCGTCGCCTTGTGGACCTAATGCGATCTGTCGAGAAAAGAATGGTGCTGGTTCATGTACTTGTATAGACGATTTCCATGGCGATCCATACTTAGGCTGTCGCCCAGAGTGTGTTATGAACACTGACTGCGCTGTAGACACATCTTGCTTCAATAATAAATGTGTAGATCCGTGCCCCGGAACGTGCGGGCAAAACGCTGTGTGTAGGGTTTCCAATCATGCACCTTCTTGTTACTGCTTACCTGGATACAGTGGAAACCCTCTTCATGCATGTATTCCTGTTACGAGTAAGACTTTTCTTTCTTTTTCTATCTGTTATTTCATGTTCTTTATTCTATTCTTATATGATCTATCACGTTTACTTCAGCTTCTCCGGAAACGATTGACCCGTGTCACCCTACACCTTGCGGACCTTACAGTAAATGTCGCACTTTTAACGGGCATGCCGTTTGCACATGCCTCGACATATGTGTCGGTTCACCGCCTAATTGCCGGCCTGAATGTATCGTTAGTTCTGATTGCCGACCGAATAAGGCATGTATTCAGCAAAAATGCCAAAATCCGTGTGAGGGAATGTGTGGAGTTAATGCATTATGTCAAGTTGTTAATCATAATCCGATATGTTCGTGCCAAAAGGAATACACTGGTGATCCTTTTGTTCATTGCTACTACGAAGAAAGTAAGTTTTATTAGTATGGTTTATTGTTTTTAGTGTAATGCGATATGTTCAAGTTAAAAATATGTATTTTTTTACCAGAACAAATGACACCGCTTGACAACTGTTTACCAAATCCGTGCGGTCCACATTCACAATGTAAGGACTTAAACGGAGGACCAGTTTGCTCATGTTTATCTAATTACGTGGGGCGACCTCCAAACTGTAGACCCGAATGCGTTATTAACGTCGAATGCCCCGGCAATTTAGCTTGTCTATCGGAAAAATGTAGCGATCCTTGTCCAGGGTCTTGTGGTAATCATGCCACCTGTACAGTTATTAAGCACGTCCCGATATGCACTTGCGAACAAGGCTACACGGGAGATCCATTCGCAGGATGTTCACCAATATTACGTGAGTGTCATATTTCTAGAGTTCATATATATTGATATAGTCCTATAAAAATATTATCTTATTTCAACAATACTTTTAGCGATTGAAAGTCAACCAGAGAACCCATGCTCGAGGTCTCCTTGCGGAGCTAACGCAGTTTGTAAAGAAAGACATGGTGCCGGCTCATGTTCCTGTCTTCCCGAATATTACGGAGATCCATACGTGGAATGCAGACCAGAATGCGTTTTAAATTCTGATTGTCCCAAGATCAAGGCCTGTATAAATAATAAATGCAAAGATCCATGCCCGGGAGTCTGTGGAATGAATGCTGAATGTAAAGTAAACAACCACGCACCTTCTTGCGCGTGTTTACCAGGACATGAAGGAAATCCATTTACATCTTGTTATCTAAGTGAGATTCTTTTTATATAAAGTATTTAAATAACATAAACAATGAATTAACACAATATATAAAAGCACATTTAATTTTAGGCGTTGAACACCCGGTTGACCCGTGTTCGCCCTCACCATGTGGGCCATACAGTTTATGTCGTGTAAGCAGCGGTTACGCAATTTGCTCATGCCAAGAAGATTATTTCGGTTCACCTCCTTTATGTCGCCCCGAGTGTATGGTCAGTAGCGATTGTATGCCAAATAAGGCGTGCGTTAACCAGAAATGTGTAGACCCCTGTACCGGAGCGTGCGGGAATAATGCTAAGTGCATGGTTGTAAATCATAATGCGCTCTGTAGTTGCCCACAAAACTATATCGGTGATCCATTTGTCCAATGTACCTATGATCAACGTAAGTGTCAAAAACTATTAAGTACTAAAAAATAACATAGATTTTTAATAAAAGAGTTTGAATATAATCTTACTAAAACAAAATAACCTAAATTGAACCAAACAATTTATAAGTAAAAACAACTTTTAGGACCGGAACCAAAACCTTCTGGAAATCCTTGCATACCATCGCCTTGCGGACCAAATTCCCAATGTCGAGTAGTGGGCGAAACGCCAGCATGCTCATGTTTGAGTGGCTACATAGGACGCGCCCCGAACTGTCGGCCGGAATGTATTTATGATGAGGAATGTCCAAGTAACCTTGCCTGTATTCGAGAAAAATGTATGAGTCCATGTGAAGGCTCCTGTGGATCAAATGCTGAATGTGTCGTTATTTCACATAAAGCAGTTTGTCACTGTCGTGAGAGTTATACAGGTGATCCGTTTAACGGTTGCTATTTTATAGGTGAGTTGGTAAAGTATTCTACAAATTTTTGCAACATAAAAAATAAAGGAATATAGATTATTAATTGCATACATTATTTGTTTAGTCGCAATTTTAAACGATGAAGAGGCAAATCCGTGTAATCCATCTCCATGCGGACCGAACGCAATATGTAAGGAAAAGAATTCCGCGGGGTCATGCATCTGCCAGCCGGGATATCATGGCGACCCATATTTAGGATGTCGTCCAGAATGCGTCACGAACAACGACTGTCCATCTAACAGAGCATGCGCAAATAATAAATGTGTGGATCCTTGTCAAGGAGCATGTGGAATAAATGCGCAGTGTCATGTAGCTCATCATAAGCCTGTATGCTTGTGTATTAACGGTTTTGAAGGAAATCCGGTAGTATCTTGCCATTCACAGAGAAGTCGTTAGTATATTATACTGAATATTAAATGCAATATAGTTTTAATATAAAAAGTAAAACACACTTATTACTTTAATTATATTTTAGCTTCTCTGGCCGATGAAAACCCCTGCGTACCGTCACCTTGCGGTCCTTATAGTCACTGTAAAGTAATAGATAATCACGGTGTATGCTCGTGTCAAGAAGGTTATGTAGGTTCACCACCGACATGTAGACCGGAATGCGTCACGAGCACGGATTGCCCTCAGCATCAAGCATGTATACAACAGAAATGCAAGGATCCATGTCCGGGAACGTGTGGAGCTAATGCGCGATGCCAAGTTATAAATCACAATCCTATTTGTACATGTAAATCAGGATTCACTGGTGACCCTTTCGTAACTTGTCAGTTAGAGAAAAGTAAGCGTCAAAAAATAAATAAAACAATATCGATTTTGATTTTTTTTTGAAAATTTAAACTTATATGATTTCATTTTTATATCTCAATCTATGTATAAATTTTCTTTTTCTTTTCTTTTAGTTCTGTACTCTACTTTATTTCTAATGTATGATCTTTTTTTCTTAGAACCTATCTTTACTGGACCTAAAGGAAATCCTTGTGTACCTTCACCATGCGGTTCATACTCTCAGTGTAAAGTAGTCGAAGACGCGCCTGCATGTTCTTGCTTACCGAATTATATTGGTATTGCACCTAACTGTAGACCTGAATGTTCTATCAATGCGGAATGTCCTGGTAATCTTGCATGTCAAAATGAAAAATGTGTAGATCCATGTCCGGGGTCATGCGGTTTCAACGCAGAATGCTCTGTCGCCAATCATGTAGCCCTGTGCAATTGTGTGCCAGGACATACAGGGGATCCATTCAGTGGATGCTCCATTATAGAACGTGAGTGCTAAGTGTGAAATAATACATTAACAGAAACAACGGGATAAGTTCTAACTACGGATATGCAAAAATATATGCACAACAAAATATGCCGTATCAGATAACTTACCTCTTTCTTTCTGATAAATAATGTTGTATTTATTGTTATATTTATTTATTATCCTACAGTGTATATATATAAATATACAATTTTCTAAAAATATGCGTTACAGATGTTTCCGAACCACCACCAAATCCATGCAATCCTTCTCCATGTGGCGCGAATGCGATTTGCAAAGAACGAAATGGAATCGGCGCATGTTCGTGCCTGCCTGAATATTTTGGAGATCCATACACTGGATGCCGACCGGAATGTGTATCAAACTCCGATTGCGACCGCAACAAGGCTTGCACTAATAACAGATGCAAAGATCCATGTCCCGGCACGTGCGGCATTAATGCCGAATGTAGGACCGTTAACCATTCTCCTACGTGCACATGTCTCACCGGCTATACTGGCAATCCATTAGTTAAATGCGAAGTAGAGAGTAAGTAAATTAATTAAAGGATAGAATGACATCAGAAATGAAAATCAGATCAATTTACGTCAATGTTTATTTATTTCAGATGTAAATATACCTCAAATCGATCCTTGTCAGCCATCACCTTGTGGTCCCAACAGTTTGTGCCGCGCTATCAATGGGCATAGTGTTTGCACTTGCGAAAGCGGTTACATTGGCACCCCACCATCGTGCCGTCCCGAGTGTATCGTTAGTTCAGAATGTCCACAAGACAAGGCTTGCGTGAATAAAAAGTGTACCGATCCTTGTCCGAACACTTGTGGACTTAATGCACGATGCCAAGTCATTACTCATAATCCCATTTGCAGCTGCATAACAGGTTACACTGGAGATCCATTCGCCGAATGTGTTGAAGAGCCAAGTAAGTTTTTTGTATTTTTTTATCGTTGCCTACTACTTCTACTAATGTTTCTCAACAAACATTTTGTTTTAAAACAGTGCGAAATGTTTATTTGATTTTTTAATTTATACTTCGTGAACAAGGTTTAATTAAGTTTGTTGTCATATGAACATGTACCTAAAAGTGAAACTTAAATTGATAAAATTGGAAAACGACGAAACCTAGAAGTCTCAAATATTAATTTTATCGACAAAAAAATTAGGAAAAATTGAATTAGGAAAAATTTGATTTTTAATATATCACATATATATGAACCCGTTATATTTTAACGATCAATTAATTTACGTTTCTATTCATTTTAGGGCTAATAGACCACATCAATCCTTGTGCTCCATCACCTTGCGGACCAAATTCAGAGTGCCGTGTTATTAGTGATCAAGCAGCCTGCTCTTGTTTACCAAACTATATTGGCAGAGTACCGAATTGCAGACCAGAATGCACTATCGACGCTGAATGCCCTAGCAATACGGCTTGTATAAATGAACGTTGCAAGGACCCATGTCAAGGAGCTTGTGGCTTGAATGCTATTTGTTTGACAGTTAATCATAAACCCGTGTGTAGTTGTCAACAAGGATATACAGGAGACGCCATCAGTACCTGTGTACAAATTATCATGGCTAGTGAGTAAATTGAATAATATGTTTACTACATCTATATTTTGTTTACATTCTTAAAACTTATTAAATAATGACGTAATTGCAGCAACGGAAAGGTCAAGTCCATGCACGCCATCACCATGTGGTCCAAACGCTGAGTGCCGTGAACACAACGAAGCCGGAGCATGTTTCTGTTCTGAAGGCTATGAAGGTGATCCGTACAGTCCTTCTGGATGTAGAAGAGAATGTGAAAGTAATGACGACTGTCCGTTAAACTTAGCCTGTACGAGGTTCAAATGTATCGACCCTTGTCCGAAAACGTGCGGCCAATTGGCAGAATGTACAGTAGAAAAACACGTACCGGTTTGCACGTGCCCACTTGACCACACAGGAGATCCATTCTTCAGATGTCTTAGAATAGTAACTGAACGTAAGCGATCTAGAATTTATAAAATAAATTAATATGATTTAGCGACTTTTGAGCATAATTTTTATTATATTATTTATTTTCAGCACCACCGCTAAACCCCTGTGAGCCAACCCCTTGTGGACCTAACAGTCAATGCAGACAAGTAAATATGCAAGCAGTTTGCTCTTGTCTTCCCAATTATATTGGATCACCACCATCATGCAGACCTCAATGCGTGGTCAATAGTGAATGTGATACTTCTAAAGCTTGTATTAATCAAAAATGTGACGATCCTTGTCCGAATACGTGTGGTTTAAAGGCTCACTGTCTTGTCAAAAATCATAATCCAATTTGCACATGTCCGGCAGGCATGACTGGAGATCCATTTACCGTTTGCTACAGTAAGTAAAATTGTAACCAATTTTGACATGGATACAAATAAAGGGGTCGATTAATCAATTCTTTTTGTATTTTAGATATTCCACCGACAACTGAGAGACCATCTTGTACCCCATCTCCATGTGGACCTCACTCACGTTGTCAGTTATTAGCAAGCGGTCCAGCGTGTTCTTGTTTACCAGGCTATGTCGGCTCTCCTCCATCTTGCCGTCCTGAGTGTACAATCAACTCAGAATGTCCTGCGTCCTTAGCGTGTGTGCGACAAAAATGTGAAGACCCATGTCCAGGTTCTTGCGGAGTCGAAGCAAATTGCCACGTTTTGAACCATGTCGCAGTATGTGTTTGTAACGAAGGGTTTACGGGTGATCCATTCACAAGGTGCACGCCCATAATTGAAGGTACCTCTTATTATGATTTTAAATTTCTTGAATGAATAATAACCCTAAATAACATATGACTTATTGCGATGTTAATATTTCAGCGCCAACAACCACTAGCCCTTCAGATCCATGTAATCCATCTCCTTGTGGACCAAACGCACATTGTGATAATGGATTTTGTACATGTATACAAGATTATAGCGGCAATCCATACGAGTCATGTCGTCCAGAATGTACTGGAAGTCAAGAGTGCCCTAGAGACAAAGCCTGTTTTAGAAACAAGTGTAGAGATCCTTGCCCTGGAGTATGTGGCCAGAATGCGAAATGTGACGTTATTAATCATATACCAACCTGTTCTTGCATTAGTGGGTATACTGGTAATCCATTTACTCACTGCCAACCTGCAACTCCTATCGAACACGACGAAAATCCGTGCCAACCATCTCCGTGCGGACCAAACAGCATATGCAGAATAAATGATAACACAGCGGTTTGTGCTTGTGTAGAAGGTTTCCAAGGATCCCCACCAGCTTGCAGGCCAGAATGTGTTGTAAGCTCTGAATGTCCTGCCACAAAAGCTTGCGTCAATCAAAAGTGCATTAACCCATGTATTAACGCATGCGGTATCTCGGCTCGCTGTGAAGTCATTAATCATAGTCCTATATGCAGTTGTAACCCTGGTCAAACTGGAGATCCGTTTAAAAGTTGTTATGATGAAATCATGCCGACTAAACCAGTAGACGCTTGCAATCCATCACCGTGTGGACCGAATTCGTTATGCGTCGAACGTAATAGCAAGGCTAATTGCAGATGTGCAGAAGACTACGTCGGACAACCTCCAAATTGTAGGCCAGAGTGTGTTATTAACCCTGATTGCCCATCCAACCAAGCTTGCGTGAGAAACAAATGTATCGACCCTTGTCCAGGTTCATGTGGCGTTGACGCGGACTGTGTTATAGTCAGTCACACAGTCTCGTGTACATGTAGAGAAAAGTACACAGGAAATCCTTTCTTACAATGTGTTCCCCAAAACGGTAAGCGTAAATTTATTTTGATTCATTTATTACTTAGACTAATTTTTGCATAATTATTATTCAATTTATGTTTTCTTACAGACGCTGTTGAAAAACCATGTGACCCATCACCGTGTGGAGCGAACGCAGTTTGTACTCAAAGAAATAACGCTGGCGCATGTTCTTGCTTAGACGGTTTTTACGGAAACCCCTACGATGGCTGTCGCCCAGAGTGCGTTCTGAGTTCTGATTGCTCAGCTGATAAAGCATGCATTAAAAATAAATGTACAGACCCTTGCCCCGGTATTTGTGGATCCAATGCCGAATGCGCAGTAATTAATCACGTTCCATCATGTGCTTGTATAAAGGGTTATTCGGGTAATCCATTTGTCCAATGCAATCCCCACAAACCAACGCAGGAAGTCCGACCATGCGATCCATCTCCCTGCGGACCTAATAGTATATGCCGAGAAAATGGCGAACTGGCTTCTTGCGAATGTCTTCCTGAATACCGAGGGGCTCCTCCTGATTGCAGACCAGAATGCACAGTGAGCAGTGAATGCCCATCCGATCGTGCATGCCATAAACTTAAATGTGCGGACCCATGCAGAGGAACTTGTGGCATTGGCGCCCATTGTCAAGTCATAAATCATAGTCCGCTATGTAGCTGTCCGGCTGGTACCAGCGGTGATCCATTTAGCAAATGCTTAGAAATAGAGAAGAGTGTAACAGAAACAAATGAACAACCATGTAAACCAAATATTTGCGGTCCATATAGCGAATGTCGGCCGGTTAATGGTCAACCTTCATGTTCCTGCTTATTTAGTTATTTAGGCGCTCCCCCGAATTGCCATCCGGAATGTCTTGTTAATACAGATTGCCCATCGCACTTGGCTTGCATAGCAGAAAAGTGTACCAACCCCTGTGAAGGTTCCTGTGGATACCGAGCTGAATGTCGCGTTCATGATCATATCCCGATATGCAGCTGCCCTACGGGCTACTCCGGCGATCCTTTCATTCAGTGTGCAGAAATCAAACGTAAGAAAATTATTCCTTTTTTTATATTTTATTAATTGTACAAAGTCACAATACGTATCAATTGTAATGTCAAGTGCATTATATAAAAATGTAAGAAAATAAATTTGCCCATATGTATTATAAGAAAAGGGGGACCATGGGGAGTGTTCCGAAGAACTGTTTGGAACAATTCCTGCCGCCGAATTCCGTCATCGGACGACAAGACAGACCGCCAAGTACCATCAACACCACCTCGATGGCTGGCATTCCTCAACGGTGCGGTTCTCGCGGAATTTTCTG
>DWTW01000718.1:0-14861 GCA_018246275.1 Papilio slateri | reverse complement strand
ACCGTAGTCCATACTGTAATAGGTTTTGGCTATAGTTTTTTACGACAGGCAGGAGCCTAACGCCAACCCTCCTCGGGCATAAATAAATGAAATATTAGTAGATTATCGAAGTAATTTATTAATATATTTTTAAACCATTCCAACCAAGCTTAAACTTGGTTGGAGATGGTTCACGACAAAAGTCGAATTATTTTAATTATTTTTAATTATTATTATACTAGCAGTGGACCGACCTTCGTTCTGCGTTGTCATTTGTCTTTGTAAAATCGTAGAAGACTTTAGGTTCCATATTTTACAAAGAATATAACATCCATTGACGACGATGGCGAAGAGATCGGTAATTTTTATTTTTCGCATTTTTACGGGAGTGACACCTATATAGATAAGTTTAAAAATAAAAACCGTATCTTATTACGAAATTTCATCCAAATCGTAAGAGCTGTTTCCGAGATAGCCGAAATAAATTTACCTATTTATTTTTATACAATAATTGCTCGATTTATACAATAACATTTAACTAGAATTCCTGACGTGATTTTTAACTTCCTGCACTTATTATGGGTTGACCGTAACCAAATATATACGGGACAAAAATAAACCACAGAATAAAATGAAATGATTTATGTTATTTGTATTTGTCTTTTTTGTATAAAATAAAAGTAATATAGGGCATTGTTTATACTCGTGGGTGTACGAGTACAGAGAGGAATTGTAAAAAATCCTGAGGTAGAAATTTATATGTAAATAAAAAAATCTGTTTCACATTTTACGTACATTCATGCTTAAATAAATGCAATGAAAAATAATCATAACGCAAATGTATAAAACTACAAATAACAAAAAAAATATTAAATAGTGTAGAAAACTATTAATTATATCATATAACGTAAATAGTAACATAATGTTTAGTTAACTTAATTATTATATTTGTAATCAAAAGGGTTATTTTTATTTAAAACATAGATATAGAAATAAATTTGAAAAATACATAATTTATATTACAATTTAATAATACAATTTATTGGTTTTTAAATGTCAAATAATAAAAACACCAGAATAGCGTAAGATACAAAAATATAATACTATGGTATGAAACAAAAAGACAATTAGAATAAGCTAATCAGTCAAACAATTATAATGATAAATTAAATCTACTACTGGTTAATTAAAATTAGTTAAATTGTATACATATTAATTTTAAAATCATGAACTAAGCGAACATAAAATAAACATATACATACAAATAAAACATCATTTTACATTTGAGAATGCCTTTTTATAAACATTTAAGATATAATGTATATTGAACTAAGTAATATTTTAATTAGGCCAAGGAGAAAGCCTTTTTTAATAAGCTATTTGCTCCAGGTAAACTATTTTTTTGGATACTTTTGTTAAAAAAAAATTCAAAATATATTGTTATAAAATAAAGTGGCATACTGCTCAAATGAAAACTTTGTGCAAACTACTAAACTGAAACAAAATATTCTACTTTATTTGATAGAAGTTTGCAAATATGTTAAAAAAATACTCACTCGTCCTCCCATGGACATATGTCGTTTCGCTGCTTGCGCTCACCTATACCGCCTAGATTCTCTCGCTTAACAATATTGGATTCAGAAACCGACGACAGTTCGTCTTTATGAGCAATTTTTTTTATCGCGTCAGATTCCGACGCAGCCTTGCACTCCCCCGGGGCCCGCTGGGGCGGCGCCGAAGGCATCTTGTCTACATTGTCCTCGTCGACCCCGATGTCTTCGCAGACGGCGAGCGGCGCCACCGGCGGCCGGACCGGCGTCTCCACCGCGACCGTCACCACTGTAGTTCTACACGGACCGCTCGGCGACTCGCTGACTGCACTTCTTCCAGAATGCTCCATTGATTCCGGCGTCGATACATTAAACGAATCTACCTCAGACGGGAGGTCCCCACCGCCAACTAGTTTTATAATTCCATGTACGGGACAATCTATTTCTAACCCGTCTTCCGTCTCCAAATTATCGCTTTCGCTTTCTGGGAGTTCGCCGATTTTCCTACTTACATCTTTACATGAGGCCGGACTGATTTCTTTTGTCGTCGACGGTTCTCGGGATAGCGATCTTTGCACCGAAACGACGTCGTCCTCGGACGCCTTTGTCCAGTCGGAGACTTTCGAATCCGCACCGGAGGAGGCGGATTCGTCATACGACTCCGACGATGGCGCTCCGGTCGACGGCTCCTCTACGACTTTAATATCTACGTTTGAAGCATCAGTTCTCGTATCACCACTAGAAATAGAAGAAGAGATCGTTTTTACAATAGCGAGCGCACAACGATCGTCGAGAGTTTTAAAATTGGTTATAGTGGGTTCGGTCGGCGTTGCATCGGCCGACGCGAACACCGAAGAAGGTTCTTCAGAAGCGGCGACGGAGCGTCGCTCATCCGGGGAGCTGGTACCGGGAGGGGAGTCGGCCGACTCTTCATCCGGAGCCGAGCTTACGCTGATGGTGGGCGTCGGGTGCGGCGGGGCGGGGGTAGTGGGCGGCGGAGCGGTGGGTGCGGGACGAGGCGGCCGCGGCGAGTGAGGCGGCGATCCCAATGGAGCCAAGTGTCTTGGCTCCACCGCCGACAGGCGCCGAAGTGGGGGCGGTGCCCCTCGGAGTCCTCCGTCCAGAGTACTTTGCTGTGGGAGACGCCGAGTTCGCTCCGCCACCGCCACCGCGGAGCTCACATCCGAAGAAGAGCTGCCGGAATCGGCAGCGGAGTCTTGACGCCTTCTACTCGCACTGCCATAAACACCCTCCCGCGACGTACACTCCCAAGGCAAAACATCTGCTGTATCGTCATCTAGGGGATCTCTGAAAAAGTATAATTATAACAATTGATAATGCTTACTTATTTTGAAATGCGATTGAACGTTTTGAAATATAAATCAAGACACACCGTTTAGCTTGGCAAATAGCTTTTTGTTTTTTTTTTGTTTCTTTGTATCTCTTTTTACTCGATTAGGGGTCTATTATAAGAGTCTACTCTCCTTCAGAGTTATATACTGGTAGATAACAGAAATTAAGTATTTCTCATAAGTGTTATTTTGTATTTATATTTTGTTTAGAGGATTACGAAAAGTGTGATTTTACCTAAAAGGTATATCGCAGAGGTTGGATTGCGAGTGGCTGTGGGGCGGGGGTTCGGGCGCGCGAGGCGGCTGCGCGGCGCACACGGCCAGCTCGTGCGCAGAGCCCGACAGTGAGCGGTCAGAGCCGCGCCGCCGCGACAGCCCTGCGCCGCTGCCCCCGGCAGACCCCGGCTTCTTCTTCACCTGGCCGCCGAAGTTGAAGAACCTATGGAAAAGTCATATTAAACTGGATTAATAGTCTAGCTAAGATAGAAAAGATAGATTGGAGTGAGCAATATTAGCTATCCGTATATTAATATCGAACTAGACATATATATTATAGTTGAATTTGTGTTTCTCACGTGTCAAAAGAGTTTACAAGTATGCAGGCGACTTACTTGGCTTTCTTCTGATGCACGTTCCTGCCTTCGGTGAGCAGCCTCTGGAAGTGGTCGGAGCGGATGAAGCGCGGGTAGCAGTCCTTCTTGAGCAGCAGGCCGTACACGTGGTCGGCGGCGTGATCGAGCGCGTACCGCGAGCCGCCGCGCAGCCCCTCCGCCGCGCGCTCCGCCGTCGCGCCGTCGATGTTGATCTCACACGGCGCGCCGGGTTTCAGGAACTCTCTACGAAAATAAAGCATAATGTTTTATGGAAGGAGGTAAATGAATACATAGACGTCCGCAAAAACCAAATGAGATGCAGTTGGGTACATAAGAAAGAGGCAAGTAGGAGGGAACTGGAAGTTTTGGGATTCTTGTGGGAGGAGATGTATGGATGTAGAAGATGCCAGAAAACTATGCCAGTACTATGTCACATGGAAATCCATTAACCAATCTCTATCGAACTTTCTGACTCTATTTGTAACTTTTTACTTACTCGTAGATTTCCTCAAGTTTTTTAGGGATTTGTTTAGGACTGCTGCGACGTAGATCCATGACGGCGAGCCAGAATCTGATATTCTCATGCGAGTACTCCTTGCGCAAGAAGCTGGTGAATTCTTGCAGGCCCGTGGGGTCGGAGACCAGCTCCTCTATCGACAGCGCCCAACGCTGCACACGCTTCTCACTCGGCACCTCCACTCTGGTGGTACACACCAAAATATTTGTAGAAAAATAAGTTTTAATTATTTCATATTATTATAATATTTATTTCAATTTGACCGTATATAGCTATTAAATATAAAGTTAAAAGTTCTATATTTGGTACTAAATACAAACTTTTAAATACTAGTGTTCTTATTAGAATACATGCACCATATCTTATAAGATAGGACAGTTGAATTTAGCATTATTTTTAACCTGGAATTTTTAACTGTTGCTAAGCTGAACTGTGATTTTTACTGATCTATGTACTTTGAAGTGCTTACAAAGAAAAGTTATAGGTACTGGGGTATTACATTTACAAGTAATTAATACTTAATAATAATAAATCAGTAAGTTATTTTTATAATAGCGTAATTAGTGTAGTAGTTAGCCGAAGGGCGGTCTGATTTTTTAAAGTTGGGTTTGACTTCATATCTTTGACTTTGTATGCAAAGTCAAAGGTGTTAACTCTGTTTAAAATGGTTATAATAAATTATTAGTATTTCAGAGTACCAAATAAAATACAAAACTATTTAATACTCAGGTACTTACAGAGGGCTGTTGATCTGCCAAAAGAGAGTGTCGTCCGAGATCCAAGGATTGGAAGGCTGCGGCGGGGTGATCCAGGGGTCATAGGGGGCGAATGTTTCTGAGTATGAGACGAGCGCTTCTAGAACAATTGATGTCTTCACACGCGTACGATCCAGGCTTGCCTTTAGATGTTCGATCTAAACATTTAAAAACTTTTGCTTACTTTTTGATACATGTGGAATAAGCGAATTTTTATGACTAACATATCACTTTTTGCCTTGACAAGGCCTCTACAGCTACACCAGGTGGGCCTACATTTTACGCGTAAATAAGATCGATCGAGAGATTAACAGTGGTAGTAGCCCGCAATAACAACATGTGTTGCAAGAATGGGCCGTGCCATGAGTGAGGTGCCGGAGGCCTAATTTTATATTTTTATAGGAAAGGATGGGAGGAGATAAAGGATTTGACGGGGGAGAGGATGATTAGGATCCTTTTTGTGTTTATAAAAAGTCCCCTCGTTTCTCCTCAAAGGTAGGCAACGCATTTGCAACTCATTAGTTTGTTGCAGATGCCTATGGGCAGCGGTCACTTAATATCGGATGAACCGCGAGCTCGTTTGTCACCTAGTATAAAAAAACAAAGATCGGGAATTCCATCAAGAATACCGGGGAATAAAAGCATTCCCCGCTAATTTAACAAATAACCGGACGTTCAGGTGTTCCTTTGGCTTTGTTGCTTGGATTACACGTAGCAGATTCTGGGTTCGAACCTAAGTCGTTAATAAGTATGATCTCCAAGAGTTTATTCCACATTTCGTAGGTGTATATACACTTGTACTATGTGGTATAATATCCTACATAGAATTGAAATATATTTATTATACCTCTCTCGTCAATTGATGTATGGACCGTTTCTTTGGCCTGGGATGACGGACGCGCACGGGAACCGGACAGGGCTCCAGCGCGCTGGCCATGCCGGGCGGCGGCCGCGCTACGCGCCAATACGCCCGCTCCTGGCTGTCGCTCACGATCTTGTCACCCTTCTTACGCTCCTTTGCTAACCTCACCTGTATAAGTATAAAATAATTATCAGACTAGATTTTATTATTGAATTTGCGATGTGATTCTTAATTGGATAAGAGGCAAGTGACATTGAACAGACAGAAAGATAGATTTCACAGAATACAGTCATGAAGGAGAGTCATTATGCTTCTGCGTTTCGTCTGATAATTGAAGTACCGAATATCCTACCCCTTCCCATCCCCTACCTACCCCTCTCCTCTCTCATTATTCTATCTAGCTATCTAGGAATTCCTGATAGTTACGGAAGTTAATGAGCAGCGTTGGTCGCATAACATCCAGTCTCCCACTTGCTCGTTTGCCGTCTTCTATAAGAAAAGTACATCTATTTCTGGGGTAGAAGAAAAATTAAGGGAAGTTGCTATTTTGTCGAAGTTTTAGGACTAAACCATCAGTTACATATGCATATATGCGTATGCATCAGTTGACCATACCTGTTCCTCCGCCTGCATGGTTATGAAGTCCCACTTGGCGGCGAGGTTCTTCTTAAGGTTGGTGAGCGCCTCCTGCTCGTAGTCCTCGAGGCCGTGCCGCTGCTTGTTGCGCAGCGTGCGCTTTACCAGATAGATGGCGTACTCCACGTTGTCGGGGCCCAGCGTCGGCGCGCCCGACCCACCTGCCAAGCGCGGCCCTTGCCACGGCCAATAGTATGGACTCTGTAATACGTAAAAATTACACAATTTTTTTTTGTCAAAATAACGATAGAGACGCTCTAGTTTTCTGTCAATAAACGCTTTAAGGCCGCCAATAGGTTAGGTAGAGATCACGGACTTTCGTTTTTACCTCTACATGTTTCTTTAGCTTCCCTCATATGCAATGGGCATTTAGGCCAATATTTTGTTCTTTGGATTTATTGACAGATCAATGTTCCCACCATTGTAAGATGAGAGCACAGAGCCCTTTTCGATTCACTTAATGGTCATTATCAAATCATAAATAATTCAGATAATGTTGTGTATAAATAACAACAAATCATCAGCGCTATTTACAGTTTGGCGCGTAATAAACTTTGTATGATGATATATCAATTGCTATCTCGATTAAATGAAATAAATATGTTTAGCAGTGAATATCCTAAGACCTAAGACCGCTAGACCTCAGACGATCATCTTGGACGTACGAGTAGGTCTGCCCCAAGGATCGCAGCAGATATCGTTGCCTCTGGCCATGACCAAGCTAGGTTATCACGTCGGAGGCCAACCTATGTTGCGTCGTCCTGTATATGGTCATCAATATAGACTTTTGGATCCATCATCGGCAGTTCGTTCTACTATCAATCTGCTCTGAGTTAGAGAGTGCAAGGCAAAATATTTGTGAACCTGGTGAATGTAAGTGTACTATGAAACTAATTGGCATATTTAAACCTTGAACTAGTAGTTGATAGGGAAGGTGTTATAGTGAAATTATCAAACGTGGATTAAATAATTCACTTACTTGAAATCTATAGAGAGAAGAATCATCCTTTAAGATAAGATTTTTAGAGTCGTTGACAGGAAAGAAATATCCGTATTGACAGAGCTGATTTGCTAAGTTTATTGCTTCAACTGTAAAAAATAAAATATTACATTGGTTAGCAATGAATTCTTTGCATTTCTAATTTGTGGCAATATTGCACAAATTGCTGGTGATTAAATAAAGCTTTAACATTTACTGAATTAAAAACTTACTATTGTTTCCTTCTTCAAGGTTAAATCTATCCATAAGCCATTCGACGAGATCGTACCCTGTAAACAAAAATAAAGTATTAAGGTATGACTGTCTTAAACATTACTTTTTAGTATTTTTATCAAATAAATACTACACAATGTATTTATTGTCATTTTGCTTCGTGCTTTTTTTTATAAAATTTACAAAATTCGATAGGTAAGCCTGTTGCCATAAGCCACCTGAATAGAATGTACTATTGCTTAATCGTCAGGCCCAAAGCCCTTTCACATCCTTCTTTCTCTTAATTTTAGCCATTCTCCCTCCCCTTTCTGCTGCCGGCAGTACATCTGTAACTCTACTGATTGTTGTTGTCGTTTGCACGTTTGCCTCTTTGTACCATAAAGTAAGATATTCATAACCACAAGGTCTAAACGATCAGCTAGTTTCTTTTCTAATAAAGGACTATGCAGCTCGACTAATGCCAAAGAATAACCGCCGCCCGCATCCTGCCACACAAAGCCTGAAGAGCTGCAGATAATAGCCGCCCTTTAAGGAAAGAATACGTTTTTTTTTTATTTAAAAGGTCTATTTCAAATAACGATTGATTTGGAAAGTAAAATATTTATAGAAAATAATAATCACCTTTTAAATGTTAACTACTAGAATCCTTCCATTCATCTCAATTTTTACACAGAAATAATAGAAATTGTTTAAATAATGTATTAAAATTCTGTTTAATCATTCCAACTACGCTAAAAAGCCTGTGCTAGGAGGTGGTTCACAATAGTTGAATGGGAAATTCTAAACCACGGTTTTATGTTCCATAGTCCGTATGCCCATCAGGATATTGGGGCGTTAATTATTAAAATATTCTGGTAATCGATAAGTCCATTACAGTGCTTTATGTTCTAAGAAACGTCGCCGTGTCGGTAAAACGCTGGCGCAGACTGTGAATATGTGATGGCTATTGATTTTACAATTAGACGCCGCAGACGATCGGATTCGACGACACCGCCAATACGCACCTAAAAAATAACCTATTGTGGAAATATTCGTCAACATTTATCAACCACCTATTGATCAACATGTGTGAGTATTTTTGACCAACCTTTTTAATGTCTTACTTGAAAAATTGGCATGTAACGTCCCTATGATTTTTGCGGTAGTTTCTGAACAATTGATGCACGATTTTAAAATAGCAATGTCCCCAAATAACTTTTCCAATAAGTTAAACATTAACTAGAGAAAAACAATATTTATATTTTTTTTTCAATATAATGTTCGTATTAAAAACGTGGTATATTATTTTTCGCCTGAATTTATTTGGTTATGGAGATGTACAATACCAGAGAAATGAATGTGGGTTGTCGCTTAAGGAAAGAGTGTGCATTTGGTACGTACCCATGAAAGCAGATGGAATGACGCTGAGAAATAGTTTTTGGCTTCTCACTGGCACGCCGGTCACTGAATCTTGCATTTCCTTTATCAAGCTTTCCATCTGAAACAAATAAGGGTCGTATAATTATTCTCTGGCAACATAGTTTGTAATTATTTAAATATACATTTTTTTTTTTAAATATAGGTCGTTTTTTTTATTTTGTTTTATATATTTTATAAAAAAAGAAGGCCTAAAAAGCTCAGTAAAAACAGATAACGATTTTTATTTTGTTAGCAGGTGCGTTAAGAACGTGAAAACTAGTTTTATTTTTAATAAGTCAAAACTACTAATCAATCCGTACCGTTACCTACATAAATAAATAAAAAACATGGTAATAGTGAAGCATTGTGACTTCACACTGATGTTATAGAAAGGTGAAGAATCCTTGATAAATATTGCAGATTGTTGAAAGTTATGCTAATTGTTGACAATAGACTGGAAAATACATTCTGACTTTCTAAATCGATAGATCGAATGTTGATCGGTTTTAATACACATTTGATTGAAAAGTGTAAATATTTGAATGGTTTTCAAAGAATATTACGACCAAGTGGTGCTGATTGCCGATTGCCAGACATTTTGCGTCATCGTGTTATTTCTCATACGTAGATTCCTGATTTTTTTACTGCAGTAGTGTTGTCTTGCATCTATTGTGGTGCCCTGGGCTAATAGTATTTGGCATCAATATTTAAAAAAAACCTGCAAGTACATCGACATACAATATAATTGATATTATTGATCGGGCCTGGACATGCAGTTTACATTTTAAAATCTTTCGTAGAAACATTTTGTTAAATCATTAACCTTTGTTTATGCTAATATTTAATATTAAGAAATAAAACATTAAAAATTTACGATGTACATAAAACTAATCTTTACAGATAATTTTTTATCGATCATTTGAGTTAAGAAACATACTTGAGGAGAGGTCGGAGGGTAGAGCCGACCTTGTGGAAGACTCTTAAGAGGCTCTCCAATGGAAGCTTGTCCTCGATGACAAAGCGATGCAACACCGCACTCCAATCTATTAATATTCAAAGAGCCCCCACAGCTTCTAAACTTGTATCCGACATGAGCGACGCAAATTTAATCACATAATTGAAACAGTAACTGTCCCGACTTAAATTAGGTCTATTACAATGTTGATAACCTCAAGGTCAAGTTTGTGTTTATGGTAGCTGTAATATATTCACAGTAAATGTTATAATTTAGTATTATTTCTACGCAAAATTACACCCACTACTAGTACTGGTATACTTGCACTAGTATACTGTCTACTCTTATTTGATCGATACAAATATTTTTTGCATGCATTACATTTTTATAAAACTTTATGGAATTATTAATACTTCCATAGTTTAAAAAAATAATTAAAATACTAGAATTAGTTCTAAAAGACAAAAACTGTGGGATAAGCCATGTGTAAAAATATTTGCGATGTGCAGAGCTTGGTCCGGGGCACGTCGCGAAGGCTGAGGCGGTGACGTCAGGGGTGCTATCGATCGCAGGGCGGAGTCCCACAGTTCGAATGCCTCGCTTCCTCCGCGCGAACCTAAGATTCATCCCTGTCTAAGGACTGTTACCATCCCCGGCTGTATTGTATCTCGTGTAAAATAAAATTGTGAGAAGTTTTTAAATAGTACTCTTTTATTATAGCAGCTAGAGGCCTTCTTGTTTTAATTTTTAACAAATATATATACAACTGTGCAAGAAAGTTGTTGTATATTTCCTACGAACAATGAAGATTACTTATGAAAGAAATTAATCTTGCAGATGTTTTCGTTCTGAGCTTCACGTTGCTTTCAGAAATGTTTTATGCTTACAGATAACAGTAAATAGGGGTTGCTTTGTATTACAGTCCGCTGACACAGAAAGCAATTTCAGAGGGTTGTTTAATTTTTTTAAGGACAAATTAAGTCGGATAATACGCCTTTTACATTGCTTAGTAATATATGAAACCTTATTCATTTTGACCTTAGAAATGTTACGAAGACTTTCTGTGCTAACAATATTATTTCGACTTGACTTTCTATCTTATAGCTATATTGCTATGGTTGTCTGTTCTTTTGAGAGAAGTTTTAAAATGTCGTCAATTTATCATTTGAAAATTATACAGTATCCGGATCGACAACATATAAACGATAATTGATTCTTGGTGATTTACTTCAAATCAAATTGATTACTGAAGTAAAAAAAACCAAAGAAACATATAGGGCAAATGGCAGATTTAAAGAAATCAAAATCTTCACTGGCAGTCATATTTTAATCTAGATTATATAAAGACTAAGCAAATTAGCAATAAATAATCTGTATTTGATGAGTCGAACGCGTGGTGTTCGAGTTTTGTTCAATGTGTTCCATCGTAAGGTACACGGCGGCCGGCGCTCCCCGCAGCCTAACAAAGGCACAGGCGAGGCAGAAACGTTACACAACAGACACAATAACGCATGTTGTTAATTGTCAACATCGGAAATAATTAAACGGGAGATGAATATGATAATTGATAAATTTATTCATATGTTATTTTATGAATTAAACGCAAACAAGCACGTGGCTATACGAGGTCGGGACATATCACGAATTACTGGCACTTGACTTTTTGACACGGACCAGATATACCTACCTCTCTATTAAGAGCGATCGAGAAATTTATGTCTGTGAAATATTTTTTTTAAAGACTGTCATGACAAAATGGCTATATTGGCAAAAGAGAGATAGTTCAATGAATACGGCCCTCTTTTGTGTTTCAAAAATCTCGTCTACCCGATAGATTTTTCACGTCTCTCTTTCCCTATTTTATGTTTTCGGAATGCCAAAAATGTCGAAGCCGAAGCCGACTTTATCATTTTTAACAACATCCTCTCTGGTAGCCTCCACTCTTGTCACATTGCGCACTTGTCACTCTGGTGAAGAAATATAGATTGTAACGAAAAAGGAATGTGCTATGTTAACGAATTTAAGTATAAAATTTATCAAGCTGAACGATCCCAACTGATTAGTTTTTAACAGTTTGTATTTTTATAGGCTAAGTAGACAAACGAGCAGCGGATCGCCTAATGTTAAGTGATCATGATCACCGCCGCACGTAAACATCGACAACTCCAGTGGAACTGCAGTTGAGCTGCTGGCCATTAGAACTATCACAGGTTGAGTCTTACTTATCATATATATTACAAAATATATAAATGCCGGGCGTAGTTATAGCATATGACGCATTGTTAATGATGTAATCGCATACATCTGTGGTACGTGTTCCGTGAGCCAGCGGTACGGATTAGGCGATGCGAGGCCGTCGCGGATTTGTCGCCTCGAGCACCGCGACGTGATCTCGAGCCATCGGCCTCGCCTCTCTCCATGCTATGTGCTATTTTATTACACTTCTAATTATATATCGCAATGTATTAAAATGAAGATTAAAGCAATAGGTTTATTATATCGTTTATCGTATCGGTGGAATTTTACCACAGCTTTTTTTACTCTGTTTTTTATTTACTTCTGTTACTCTTTGGAGGTAGAAAAAAGCGTCAAGCAGGTAGCGTTGTTGTAGTGACATTTTCAAAATGAATGTTCGTACATGCGATGAACGAGGTATACTATGTATACTAGTGTAGTGACCGGGCTTATTCATTCCCAAATGTGGTTAACATGACGCTATTTAATTAACGAAGAAATACACAAATCTTCTTCGTTCATATGCTTTATAGGATCAAAATTGGAATAAATTTTAGCTACTTTAAATACGATCATAATTAAAACTATTACTTAATTTATTTTTAAAAGAAATCTCAAAATGCCCTGGATGATTTTTTTAATGCAATAAGTCCGTAAAAGTAAATAAAATGCTTACGAAAGAATTTTTTTTTAAATAAAATAGGACAAAAAATTTCAAAAGAATTAAGCGCATTAAAGAGGCATTTGCAAGCGCGGAAGCGGCACAAGAGTTTTTAAGCTTTCTAGGGCAAGAGTTTTTACAATACTCCGCTAACTATGATACCGGGGAAATGATAAACGAGTTTGTTTTTAATTTTCTTTTTACCCTAGTTAAAACTTTTTAAAGAGAAACTTTTTGCTTTGTACTATTTAATACAGTATGCAATGTACGTAGATGTATAATTTAATAAACACTCACTCATACTAATTTTTATGTTTATTTCGTTAGCCTAGTAATTTTGTATTGGCTTACCAAGCTCTCATAGCTCAATATGGTTCGTACCCTTGGCCTCAAGCATTAGGTATTCCTTGAGGCTAGAAATTAGACACGAACACTCATAATGGGTAAGACGTGTTTTTCTTCTCTTATTAATTTCTCAGTCATCCTTGCTTATAGAAATGACAAGTCATGTTATGTAGTCTTGTGTTCTTTTTAACACGCTTTTATTCGTTTCACCTGTATGTTTGTTTGTTTGTATGTAACTGACTTCTTTGAGCTTGATTTTTCCATACTTTGAGCGATCAGATTTAATTCAAACTTTGCATGCTTGTCGTTGGCCGATGACAATGCAATAATTCGATCAAAATATCCGATTATCCTGATTAGGTTCGCCAGGATTCAAAAATTTCTTCCGGGATCCTCTACATGAGAGTAAGAGAGACAGAACTATTGCGCGAACTACGCATGCGCGCAGTTCAGACTTACTCTGTGGTTCGCGTTCGGGTTATCAAAACGGAATAGAAACATTCTCATGATAGTTGTGTTCTCACTTTGTTTGTTCCGTATACATACATAAATGTGTCAGTACATCACAGCTCTAATACGCATAATATTATAATCGAACTAAAAAGCGAAAAAAAAATAATAGTTTAAAAAATTAAACAACACGTTTTTAGAGTTAATCAAACTAAAAAGCAAAAAATAATTCTTAAAATAAAAATAAAATTTTACTTTTTAGTTTGATTAACTCTAAAAGCGTGTTTTTTAGTTTTTTAAACTATTATTTATTTACTTAGATATTGCTTATGAGTGTTTCTTTTATTTTTCTCCAGTCGGAGCGCCTGGCATTTATCGAACAATATTTATTGATCGACATCAGCTCCGGAGATCAAACAGAGATTGCCACAAAGAAATGCCAGTACAATCCGTGTAATAGACCGTTTCAAATGGGCGTTCCAAATAGTATGTATTTTATCGTTATTTGAATGTGGTCTTTCAAAGAAGTCTTGCAACTGTAGAGATAAAGAGCACATTGTTTACTTCACGCTGAGCATATCTGTAGGTCATCACTATATGCTAAGGTGTAATATACAAGGTCACAGGTTTTGTAAAGTCCTTGGTAGGTCTATGGTCTATTGTTGAGTTAACGCTGTTGGATAACAACAATAAAGGAGTCACCTAAAGCTGTGGCGGCGCCAGTGGCAGCCCGCGGCTCCCGGTCCCGACTACGGCTGCGTCGAGACGGTCCGCAAGCTGATTCACAGGTGGCCGTACCGCCATTTTCTCTGAAAATAGTTATAACATCATGATGAATAACTAAGTTCGCTTTTCATGAAACTTATTAGGCAACAAATGTGATAAGACTTGAGCCTATCGTCATATCGATCTCATAGAGTAATTTATGTAAGTTATACATTTTAATAAATTGAATTGTGCAGGCGCTTTAAATATCGCATGATGTGAAGTGCAATGTAGCCTAATATTACTATCACAATTCTGTTATTTAATGCCGCGTGTTGTCCAAGTCTACTTTTGTAAAAAAAATATCGCTATTAGTATTCCTGGGATTTAGTACTAGAGAACTATCAGAAAATTGAGCCAAAATTGCGTAGCAGCGTCCTTTTTTCATGATTTATTCCTTGAAGACCAGCGCGCACAAGTCAAGCGCAGTGATATCGGCTAAATTTACATTTCACGAGGTCTTATGTGCTGTGGACTTTTATATGTAAGCCCCCAGCAGACGTTGTCCTGCATGCACGTTGTCTTGCTTGCGGGTTCAGCTTACGTCATAATATTTAAAATAATCTGGAACGCGATGGCAGCGCCATCTGCTGGG
>DWTW01000717.1:0-14867 GCA_018246275.1 Papilio slateri | reverse complement strand
CTTCTTGAACCTTCAATTTTTGTTTGACTTCTTGTTTCATGTGATGCCAATAACTGAGATTCGATAACAAAGTGCTGGCAGCTAGGAATTATTTTTAAGTATAAACTGTTTTAATGTTTAAAAATCCTAACAGATTTAAAGTAAGTATATTAGTAGATTATAGAAATAAATTACTAATATTTCTTTTAACCATTCCAACTAAGCTTATGCTTGTTTTAGGATCTCTACCATTCGACTATTATCGTTCACGATACCATTCGACAATAGTCGATAATAGTCGAATGGTAGATAATATTCTAATTTTTGGTGCTTTTGGTCTAATTTTAAAGTGCTTTGTCCAACGAAGGGATATCTGACTATGACAATAGTTAAGGATGCCGTTCAAACGATAATGTCGAAATTAAGAAAAATATAACTCGAGCACATGCATTTCTTCGCACAAACTTTAGCCATCAACTTAATCCTTTTTATAGACATTAGGCGTTTTCCTTAAAAAATAAAATAGATTATATACATAACACCATTGTTTGATAATAAGTAGCAACTAAGCTATTTTGGGGAAAGACATTAAAAAAAAATTTTTAGAACGTATGAAGTGTCTTCAAAACTGGTTGACTAATTTGAGGTTTTCTAAAACGTTTTTTTATAATTGGAATAAAGGCTATGCAACTTAAGTTCCAGCTTTCGTCACAACCTTTGGAAACCGTTCATGTGGTGGTGTATTACGAGAGCTTGTGCTCAGACTCTCGGGACTTCTTCACCACGCAACTAACCGGAGCGTACGAATTGTTGGAACCTTATTTGGACGTCCGTATACTACCATATGGGAAATCCACTACAAAGACTGTGGACTCTGTAAGTATTCTTCATTTATTTTCCAATCTGTACTAAAATCTTACTTATTAAAGCTTCATTTAAATTTGAGGAAATTGATTAACAAAATATATCTTTATCCTTATTTATCTTTCCCACACAATAAAAAATGGATGCCGCCTTTTACATCTCAACAATGATCTGTGTATACCTATTTTTTCAATAACGATATTTTTAGGACTTTTTACTTCGTTTTATCTAATTAAGATGACAAAGTATAAAATTAGTTACAACTAGTATATGCTGTTTCGGCTGCTCCTTACTAGGTATGATAGGGCACTACCCACCGCTGCCTGGGACAGCTCCCAATTGGGTGACTGGTGCGACGTCCGAAGGGAGGGCCTCGTATTGCACCTCGCAGCACGCTACTCGCTCCCTCACCTTGCGCTGGTAAGCACCAGTCCGTGGATCCGTGTAGAAGAGCGGTGTTGCCGCTACTATCGAGTCGCTGAGTAGGACCGTAACCCAAGAAAACCACTTTGTATAAGTTCTTCGGGGTTCGGTCTCGACGGAAGCTGAGTTGCGACTAACTTACGACGCCAAAGGACGTCGTATTTATACCAATATGTACAATTAACAATGTACAACTAAGTTATATGTATTCGAACAAATGATGTCCAATAGATTTAACATTAAAACTTTCTCATTTGTGAGAATAAATACAGCTACGTAAATAATAGTGTTATTTCACCACTATGGCTATTGACCTTCTATAGAGGTTCTTACGGAATCTTATATTTTGAAAAATGGAGTCCATAAAAGCGGTGAAAAGTGTTATGCACTAGGAAGTAAAATTATAAATTTTTCAGCCCGAATATTATACTTTCACATGCCATCATGGTCCCCTAGAATGTTACGGCAACAAGTTGCATGCGTGCGCTCTAAATATTTTCCCGTCTGAGAAGAACGCCCATGTGTTCAACATATGCCTAATGGACTACGATCATACGGGTCAAGGCTCGGACGACATAGCTGCAGATAAGGTACAAATTGACATCTATCCGGTAATTTTTGTTGTTGATTAATAACCAATTCGGTTAATGACCAATTTCCCATAAATAATATCCATAATTTCAATTCATAGAAATACATGTTAACCTAAGGACGGAATATCTCCAGTTTTGTGAGGAAATTAAACAGGCAGTAGAGTTAAACAGTGGTCGAGCCTGCAACAACAACATCTGTTGCTCGAATGGGCCGGCTCGACCAGTGAAATACCCCGATCTCACAGAAGACAGGCGTGAAGTAGAAGTATGCTTCTGCATTTCGTCCGATGAGTGAGGTGCCGGAGGCCAAATTTCAGTCATCTTCCCCTTTCCATCATTTCTTTATAAGGATAGGATGGGATAGGAGGGGAAAGAGGATTGGATGGGGACGGGATGAATAGGAAAAGGAAATATTATTTTTCCAGTCTATCCTCTGCCCATTAAAGGTAGACAACGCATCTGCAACTCCTTTACTTGTTGCAGATGCCTAATGGTAGCGGTCATTTAACATCAGGTGAACCGCTTGCTCGTTTGCCATTTTCTCCCATAAAAAATGAAACAGGCGTAAATTAAGGTTTTTGTGCATTTATTAATTTGACTTTTAATAAATTGGCCGACGACTATCTGTTAAGACGGAATGCATTACGATATAGGCGCTCTCGCTAGTGACGGGTTGAAAAAGTAACTTTCAATTTGTTTGTTTAATAACTAAGAATGATAAATAATTTGAAAATTGAAAATGTTCTATTACAGTGCGGCAAGGCATTAGCTTTCAACGTTAAAACAATCAAACAATGTGCGAACAACAAAACTGGGACTTTCTTGCACAATTATTATGGCCAGCGGACGAGGATGACGAGATTCTCATACGTACCCCACATCCTGATCAATGGTGTGCGCAGCAACGGCACCAACTTGATAGCAGACATTTGCGCCATCCTCAAAACACCCCCACTTGAGTGTAAGATATTTTAAATTTGATACATAAGCTACAATATTCATAGATACAATACTATAGCATTGAAACATACACAACACTGGGCCTGGCCGATCGACCATCTCACTGCGTTGTCATCTTTGCCATCATAAGATCGTGTTTTTTTCAGAAAAAGATATGCAATGTTCAAATTAGGTTGTATAGCGCCATCTCTCATCATCTCTTTAGGTACCAGATTATCATTCATTGACAACGACGTAAGCTCAAAAGATAGCGCTTTTCGAATTAGTTTTATTTTTTTGCGGAAATTCGCGTTTTTATGGATAAGTCCTACCTATAAAGATATTTTAAATATAAAAACCGTACCTAAATATTATACAAAATTTCATCAACATCTTAAGAGCCGTTTCCGAGATAACCGAAACATATATCCTACAAGAATTGCTTGCTTTATGTAATAAGATAAGATACTAATTATATTACATGTTAAAATGTGGTTTTTATGTAGTACATTTTGATTTATAAATAAATTATTTAATTAAATGTCTATGATTTACGGACTGTGAAACATGAGGTCGTGGGTTCGAATCCGCCATTTAACTATTGTTGTGAATCATCTCCTAGCACGAGATTTATTTGCAATAGTAAAAATGTTAGCATACTATTTAATATTACTTTTAGTGATAATATTTTAGATTAAGAATTAAGAAAAATAAATTAGGATAATACAAGTGTAGTTATAAACAAGTTTAACTGACAAATGGTATAAAATATTTTTGACAACTTTTATATTGATTTTTATATAGTTTATAAACATAATAATGTTTATTTATATTTATTGTATTGTATACGGGTATATTTATTTCATATTAATTAATAAGAAAGTAATTATTATTGCATAAACAATTGATATTTTATATAAATATGGATTACATTAGCCAGTACCTGTAAAACCATTGGCAGTTCTAAATTGTTTTCCCGTGTAAAACACTTGTTCAAGGCGTAATTTTCTTCGCTGCAATAATTCATAACATAGTGCATTGCTATTTTACATTATTATTTACAGTTTTAATTGATGACAACGAAGCCTTACTAAAATGTTAAATTAAATTGCATTTAAGAAACAGCTTTTTTATGTTTAATAATCCTCTTCGCAATGTTATATCCTGCAAGATAAAAGAATTGCTACTTACGCGCCTGCAAATTTATAGACACGTTCGCAAGACGCGCCAGACATAAAAGCACTTGTAAATCAGGCGCTTTATCTCGGTAGCTGCGAGCCATGCGGAATCTTTTAATTTGTAGGTCTCTAATAATAAAAAAATCCTCTTCTATTTCGCAGAAACGGCGTTCCAGTGTACTTACTAACTTGAATAGTTTTTAAGCACATTTTGACTGTAGAATATAACACGACCTTAGGTTAATCTCAAGATGAATGTATGACAGTCTTAAAGAAAGAGAAGACTATCGCTATTCTTACATCTATTATTATTCTGCCACAAGACGTATCATGTTTGATTCATAGCGTTTTTGGTGACAAGATCACTCGGAACCATTATTATATTAGAAAATTAGAGCTGAGCTATGAAATAACATTAACTGGATTTGTACTACTGCAAGGCAAAACATACCATGACCTACCATGACCTCACAGAAAACAGGCGTAAAGTAGAAGTATTTTAAGCTTCTGCCTTTGGTGGGTGAAGTGCAAGTGGAACAATTTATGTTTTCTCCTCCTTCCCATCATCCCCTAATAAGGAAAGGATGAGAAAGGGAAGAGGATTGAATGGGTAGAAGATAGATAGGAAAAGGAAATAAACTTTAGAAAATAAAAGTAGGCAACGCATCTGCAATTCATTTGCTAGTTACTTGCCACTTAATATCAGGTGAACCGCTTTCTCATTTCATACCTTCTTACATTAAAAAAAGCCTCAACCGCTGCAACAAAACTACTATTACGGTTTCAATAATGAAGGTCTTTAACAAAGTGGAGAACTTCAGTTCGTCAACTCCTCTAGAGATGCCTTGCACCAACCCTTTCATCGGAGCGCCCTGAGTGATTATTTTGATTTCTTCTTAGTTTGGACCGGTAATCACCGTTTTGTTTCTTTTTAAATCGACAAATTATAAACGCATAATCGAAAAATTATCGGTGTTATATATTTCCAATTTGAAATTATTGCCGTGGTAATATCAAAGGCGTCTTTGTCAAAAATAGAAAATAGTCAAAACTTTTATCTCCTAGAATTTGTTATAGATATATCCCAGAATATATAAAAAAACATACATACGTTCATTTATACACAAACTTACAATTTGATATCGCAACATCAGCAGAAACTTCAAGATTAACATGGACAGAATTAAACGGAACACGTTATGGTGATTCATAATGTAAACATTTCAAATATTCATTTCTTATGACTAAGAAACCAGTACGTTCATGCTCGTAAATTATTACGACTGTTTTAAAGAAGAAACAATAAATTTTTAAAGCCCACTGCTACGAGGCACGCGTTTGTACCTGGAAACTTGCATTAATGGACCTATTCCTTTAAAGTATAGTTGATAGCGTAGAATAACAAACGACGTGCTTGATTTTTAAAGCAATTATTGAAAATCCAAATGTTAAAAGCGCATACTACGAGTAATATAAACAGATAACACTAGTGGCAAATTAAAAATAATTAAATTGAAACATATCCTTGCGTTGCATATAGCGCCTAGACTAGACTGCTAACATCTGTTGAATTATTAAGTTACGCCAGCTTCCTCTGGAAGCAAACTAATTAATTCTCGGAACATTGCTCGAACAATGTTACAAATACTCGAAGGGCCAATTATTTCAACTACAGTCTTAGTCGGGCGGACGCTAGCAACTTTAAACACAATTCTTACAATTGCACAGACACCGGGACAGCCGGCGTCCCATTGACAGCAATAAAAGTATTCAGTGCACGTCGTTCACCGTTCTTAATTCGTATAAAAGTGATTCACATTACATAAAGTGTCATTACTTCTACTGAAAGCTACTCTTTGAGATTGAGACACGTTGCCGTACAGGCTGGTAGGTTAGAGGAGAGGATTGCTAAAGAAAAGGATATGCATTTGAAGAGAAACAGAGATTGGTCCACGGAAGTAGGTTGTTCAATCTTCTATTGGAAATCCATCCAATTAATTTATAAAGTAAACATTTAATATGTGATTGATTGAAAATACAGGGTAGAGAATAAAAAAACAGCAGTATGTTTCCAGAACTTTGAAACGGTCGTAGTCAGTTCTCCGCATTTTTATTCAACTCCACGCATACATTGTTTTCATAGAAAGCGCTTCATAGACGCATACCTTCTGACTGCGTTTCCGTGGTTAGCGCCATTCCATGCGGGTACATTAATATTTTAAATACATGCTTTAACAAAGCGTATTAATTAAAATTTTTACATAAATTTTAATACGAGCATTGAATAAAGTCGCAGTACCAAATGTTTAGCTAATTTGGTCGACTTCACTTCACACTTCACAGCACAGCTAACATTTGATTAATCAATGTGTGACATAAAATCCTTAATTGTTCAATATGGTTAACAAACGAAAGAAAAGACCCAAGCGGAAACTTCCTCCGTTGAACTGTTACTCTTAAAAAGGTAATTCTAATTTAAAACAAAACTGAGACTCTTCTAAAATATAAAGAATTCATTTTTTCATTATATGTAATAAAAACATGTTATGTTTTGTTCGTTTTTCAGGTATTGATTTGTGTGACAAAATGTGCGAGATTACAAATCTATTCAATCCGTTTAACAAATCAAATTCAGGATAAAAAGGTCCAGGGTTCAGTTTAAGGACACTTGGCTAGCGGAGGGCGACACCCTTTGAGACATGCTCAGTCCCAATGCTGAGGCGCATTTCGTAGGAGACTCCTGCTCCTGCCTATTTTTGTTTCTATCACAAGGTATTTTTACAACTAAATTTAATGACCAGTTCCTATATTACATTGCTTTTACCTTATTCGAAAAACGAAAAAACAACTCACTCAAAAATTTACTCTTATAAATATATTCATAATATATTTCTATTACCTTTAAATAATACACAATGTTAAAATACCTATGTCATAGAAAAAACACGCATAAATAACACGCGAGAGCGCGAAGCCACTATGAATATATGTATATTGTACTGAAACATCACCGCCGACTAGATTTCCATTCTAGTTCAGTGAACTACAAATAATATTTTGTGGGAAACATGCTGTGATATGAACAGTGCGGCGTTTGCTACGCCCTGTCATACAAATACTGATACCATTCAACGTATACATAGGCTGAACTAAGTCCTTTGTTTGTTTTCATTAATTTTATTTGAACAATGTTTTGAACAATGCTCGCTAATTACTTCTACAAACGCACGATTGATGTTAAGGAAATACCAACGAGGAAAATATAATTAATATTTATAGGAAACACGAGGTTTTTGTTGTGTCCGATGCAGTGAGCCCCGATGTGACGCCTCATTAGTCACGTTGGACGGACACCTTGACAACCCGGTAGAAATTCGAGCCGGTCACCGCAAAATCGTAACTATAGGTGCTTACGTACTAAGTGCATGTTGTAGACGTAAGTATAATACGGTACTTTGATCACTTGATGTACCTATTTGCTGTATATTTATTTGCTATCATAAAGGATAGCTGAGCTGGGAACGTCATCGTCGTCGTCGTTTCAGCCGATAGTCGTCCATTGCAGGACGTAGGCTTTGGTCGTCATAAAGATCCCCTTCCTCGTCCACGGCTTCAGCGGTGGAAAATATATTTACTTATATTCTGGACCCCGGCAAGTTCTAAAACTAAGTTCAGAACGGTAGCGACTGCCGTTGCATGAATAGGGCGTCATGACCAGGGATGTCACACGACCTCGCGGAATACCGACATTAACTACAGATTTTTATATTTATACTGCAGCGTTTTATCTTATGATTAAAGTAAATTATATAGGAAGCGCCAACAGCCTAATGGTTAAGGGTACGGACCGCGAAACATGCACAACATGGTCGTGGGTTGGAATTCCGCCATTCGACTATTGTCGTGAATCATGTTCCAGCAAGTTTATTAAACTTGTTTGGACATGGTTAAAGGAAATATTAGTAAATTATTTCGATAATCTACAAATATTTCATATATATGCTCGAGGAGGGTTGGCGTCAGGCAGGCGGCCGGCCGTAAAAAAGCTATAGCCAAAACCTATTATAGTACAGACTACGGTTGTACTGTGCCGACCCCACATAATAGTGGGATAAGGGCGGGAAGAAAAAAAAAGTGAATAATATAGCTTTCGAAAGATAAAATCGATTCAATACTTTCAGAGTTTACCTATCACAAACAAATAAGTTATTCTATGTAATCTTAGTATAAATCAACAAAGATCTTCTTACTTGAGAATAAGTATAAATGTTTGCCTATAGATAAGTCGACGCGAGCATTTTGTTTATTACCGATAATAGATACATCGGACCGCATAACATAACCGCAAGTCGGCCTCGATCATATCATGTACTTGAAGCTAGTTGTATAATATATTTATTGCTTAGGTACCTTTATTGTAATATTAAAACATCTAAATCATTATACATTACATCCAGTGCGTGTAAAAATTAAAAAAAAATATAAAATCTATTAAATAATAACGCCTCAATCGCTAAGCGTGGTCCTGCGTTGCCGTAGCACGACGAAGGTACAAGGGGAGTTCTATCTACCCCTGGGTCGTGCAAAAGCTCTGTGCAGAGGGCTTCGGTGTGTTTCTTTGAAGACCCGGAACCCTCTCCAGTCGCACTCGAGGTTGGCCACCGAGGGGGTTTTAGTAAGTAAAACCTCACAAACCCTGTCTTTTAAAACAACCTTCGGGGGGAAACCTTAATCTTTGTTAAGGTTTCCCCCGAAATCAAAAAAAAGGTCTGAGGTGTGATTTAATGGAGCAACAGTTTTTGTTCTGTCAAGCAGACCGTATGACCGTATGTAGACTTTTTGCCTTATTAACCGCATTTAACCTAACAAAGTGGAACTATAAGTTCTGAAGTAAATATACAACGGCTTGTTTCCTAAATAAATAAAATAATATAAAATGTACTTAGATAATTACATTTCAGATTATAGGGTCACGAAGCACGGCAAGGCCAATGATTTTAACATTATCATGTAAATGATGGAGTTTGCGTCGGCGCGCCGCGCAAAGGCAGCAATGGTCTGTCCGCGAACGTGGTGACACCACAAGGTCACAGCATCACAGCTGTTTATTTCTCTATATATGAGTACATACCAGTATACTTTTGAAACGCTAATTAGAAAACCATTTATCAACCAAAATGGTAATTTATTTTCGCCTTTATATAATCCATAGTATAAAAGATTTTGCTATCTGCTGTTGAAGTTGTACAATGTGCACATATTTATTACCAAAAGCTAAGATTTATTATCGCATTCGGTTCTTTGGGTTTGACAATTTTCGAATTAAACATCTCGTTTCCAATTTTGAGGGATAATAGAAAAAAAGTTCACTAAAATGTTACATTCGTGCCCTGCAAAGAAGTTTATTTGTACTAAAATTCTTGGAACCGTGCGCAACAAATTCCGTTACGATCTAAAACAAAAAACTTTTACTCTCTTTTGTTAGCGGAGGGTGAGCCCGCAGCCGCCGCCGGGAACAGAGTCCCGCACCTGAGCAGTCGTTGTGTCGCCTCGACGTACTACGAAGGTTATAACAACTTTAGTTTCACACGAACACGAATGTTCTCCCTTCTTCTTTAGTTTCATAGGTGAGAACGGGACAAATGTGTCGAGTTAACACCGCAGCAACACACTGGTCGGCCGTCCTCTTGGCAGCACGCCCAGTGACGCGTGCCAGCCGGCCGCGTGCAGCCAGACAAGTAATGAGTTTACAGCATAAAAGTGGCAATTTGATACCTCTCATATCGTCAGTCCCGTTTTGCAAATTACTATATTTCATAAATGCACTAAAAACAACTAATTGAAAATAGTTTTTTTATGTTAATACGACTTCTTTACGCTTAAGGGGTCTGTGGAAATAACTTACCTTCGAAATCTTCTACCGATTCGACACGACCTTCTACAGGTTGCTTTCGGTGTATACATCTTCATATTACTAAGGACGACGACAGAACGTTCAGTCATATCAATGTCGATGTAGAACGACTTTAAAATATAAATTCCTACAGAGAAGTTTGCTTAAAAACACCACCTTGAAACATATTCATACCGTGCAATGTACTCCACCATTGGACGAACTTCCTTTAAAGTAAACAGTAATTACTAATTATGAGAGATTTCCTTAACTCTTTTGCTTCTTACTCATTGAATATATGACTGACGTATAGTTTAGATGTATTCAGCGTCCGTATGAGTTACGTACGTATGAGTAATTACAGTCTTATTATCACCGGAAAGATTTAATGACAACTTTAAACATCTTCAGCTGTCCGCTGGGAGCCGCGAGCCGCGAGCCGCGGGCCGTGCGTCACGTATGTATACTGCAGCCGAGTGGGGTTACCTGATATGTATAATATTTATACAAACATACAGAATTCTTTGAATATTAAAAAAATATATATCTCAAGACGATAATTATAAAATGTAGTCCAAATACCACAGTGCAAAATACAAAAACCGAAATACAACTAATGTTATTACCATTCTTCTGATTCTCTTCAGTTACGAAATGTTGACGACGTTGGCAAGTATGTACAGATGAACAACAGTTTTTATCCCTGTTAGTCCCAGTCTTATTGTTCTCAAGTTTGGTTTCCAAATATTTTTTTAAAAGCGACTGTCTGGTAGTCCAGCTTGGCTAGTGAGCGCCGGCAACTCTAACCCGCTTGCCTATGAATAAATGCTAGATGTCTTCATGATTTAAGAATTTACAGTTTTTACTTTCCAATTGCAGTAGTACAATAATAAGACAAACTGAACAACCTATAATAAATGAACATTATGCAAATAGAAATGAAAACTTTTTAAAGAAGTTAAATAAATAAAATAGTGTTAAAGACCCTCGGCAGTAAAATTTCAATAAAACTTCGAGCGTAACAGTTATAACTTATATTATCGTCCATAGATGGCGGTAGCATACTCTGTTTAAATACATTACGATCTACTAATATTTACGGTTGTTCGGTTACAAAACATACTGCGCGGGTTACACATGCACTGTGAACTAGACACTGGAATTAGGTTCGTGCACATTTCCACAACTGTAATGAATAATTATTAACCATTCTGATTTAATTGTAGTTCTAACTCTTAAGTTAATAGACCCGAAATTTTAATGTGATATAAAACCCTTAATAGATCAAAGTATTACTGTATTTTAAAATGGGGAATAGCAGATAATCATGTTTTGTCATGACCGTACCATCACACATGTTTCTCGTAAACTGACGTCAGAGAGTATATATATATGTAGGTCGTCTTTTGCAATTACCTATTTAAAATATCAATTCTATAAAAATAAATTGTTAAAATCTATTAATATAGCTTGTCTATAATAGGTTTTACTGTTCATCCATCTATGCCATACATATTTATGTATCTAACAAAATCCAAACCACGAGGAAGATAATCAACATCTAGGTCGGATGTTGTAAGGTCAGTCGTCATTAACAGCGTTATAATTTCATTAATTTAAAAGCAAGGTTTTAGGAAATCTCACTTCTCACTATACTAGTTGTTGCGATACGCACGCATTGAATCATTCTACTGGTGTTAATGCATTAAAAACGCGCAATTCTCGAGGTCTCATCGAGGGACTTGGATTGTTTTAACATAAGAATGAAGGTGCGTGCATCACATACGGTTTAGTTTTCGCATTTATCGAATGTCGATGAAACGAGGTGATGGAACATCGTGGAAGGAGACGGACGCGCCTCGGAGATGACGTCACAGGCCGCTGAATCACTCGGCCGCGGCCACGCATGCGGGAGCCCGCCGATGCGCTTACGCATAACGCACGTCTCGTTCACAATGTGCCTCACACAATGCCACTAAACTATCAAAATAGGCTCTTGTTTATATGCCAAATACGTTGTTGACGCTATAACGATATCCTCATTCCTATTGATAACTAAACGCACTCGACTAAATTACAAATCAGCTATAAAATAAGCGTAGCGAGGCAGTAAAGTATATTTTAGTCTAATTCAAAATAGATGACAGATCTATACAAAAAAAATATTGTAAATTTAATACGACAGTTCATGTTCAACAATTCAATTTCAACGTCTGTTAACACACACTGCGAGCGAAATCGTATTTTGCTACAAACTAATGATGATAACCGCCAGTTATAAGTTAATTGTTACTAAGTGGCAAGCCACGTTTATATTTAGCGTACGATTTAATCGTGTGTTAAAGGAACGTGTCGTGGTACGGAGGTCTGAGTTGACAGCTAACAATAATATGGTCAAATTAAGAAAGCAGCGCACGTCGCGCGCAGGCGAGCAAGGCTCGGGCGTGCGGAATGTCCGTCGGTAGTCAATGCGCATACAGCATACTGTGGTACAATCGGACACTTCGACTATAGCTATTTTCAAGGCTGCTTCATCAATCTCTGTCTCAATTTACCACGAGTACAAATAAGACAGGGATGATATTATCGTTTAACACCAAAAACTTATAGCGGAGCTAGATATCTTTTGTTCACAATATTCCAAAAAACTAAAAGTCATTGGTAAACGCTAACACCGTCTCAACTGACAGAGAGCAAGGAACACGCTTAACCTTTTTGCCATTTAGCTTGTTTTGAATTGTGACAGAGTTTTTACTTTAATTATTAAGCGACATTACACCTAGGTTTTCTATGACATGGTCACGAATAGAGTACAAAAAGATAAATATTTACTGCGTCCACACAAAGAGAATTGTAAAAATTAGTTAACATAATCAACATTATAATTTGAAGCAACAACGTAGATTGAAGTTTAGCACCTGTGAAATAAAAGGTCAAAAGATATGCAAAATATATGTTATTAAGAACTGCATTACGGCATTGATATTTCTGTGGGCCGCGTCATAAAAAGACGTGGGCCCAAGTAGAATAAACACGCTTTTGCGCAAATTATAACGAATCGTAATTTCATAAGTTATCTGGTTGTTCCAGTAAAATCAATGTTTTTACAAATATAATCGTTCCGGTGTTATTGTTAACATCGGAACGATATATACTAAAGTGTTGTTATATTACTAAAAAATTAGCTTAAGATAGAAGCCCAACAAATTAAGGACTACTTTGAAATACTTATGTGTGACTAAAGTTGACAATATGTGATGTTAATCAATCTGTCTTTTTACTAATTGGGTTATGACGCAGAAGATTCAATTGATATTTGTTCTTTATTGACTTTAATTGTGCCTAAAATAAACATTTGTCATGGAAGAAGGCAAACTAGTAATCTAATCACTTGATGTGGTTCATTGTTACATTATTATCAAATCGTGAAATCTAGAGTTTGTAACACGTGCCCAAATGCGGTATTACACAGATTTTTGTGTGATTTTTACAATCCTGGGTTGTATTGCGTTTGCGTACGTAATAATTCCACGAGATATAAGGTACAATTCCTTTTACTAGTCGCAGCGCGATTCAGATTTGAATGGACTAGTATTTGTAAACAGCCCCTCGGCGACACAAGTGAAGACTACAATGGCACTTCATAAGGCATCTTGCAAGGAAAGAATACGATCATTCATTACAATATTAAATGGGAATGATTTAGTATTTAACTACATACTCGTGTTCGGTCGTATTTCGTTGAACTACGTATCACAATTGTCACTGAGGCATCAATCAGCGGCGAGATAAGAACGCTGGTGTGTGCGAATGTAGTAAATCACTGTTTTGATATTCTAAGTTTCGCGGAGCGGGCGATATATTAATCACGTTTGTTATTGCCGCTTATAACTTTTTAATATACACTAGTTATAGTGTAATATTCTCACTGCACTACAATGTCAATCAGTAATAAAATACAATCACCAAAAATGTACATGTTCACCAATAGAACCGTAGAAATACCAAATTTCTTTTTGGGTCGTTTTCCAACCTAATGCGAATAGAAAAAAATGTTTTTGCTGTACGCTTTTCAACAAGCTAACCTAATAGCTATAACGAGCCACGAGCCACTCACAGTCTTCTGCGTCAGTCTTATATTTTTGTGACTTCAAAACAACAGCACTAAATTTTCCCTTTGACTTGGAATTGAATTCAGAAACCGCAACGTAAAAGCTCTCAATTCTAACCTCAATTGTACTACCAATTAGCAGTGGTATGTGAAAATCATGTAATATTTGTTGTTGTTTGATCGCTCTGCATTCGACTTACGATCTTAGTCTTTTATGTGGTCCAAGTGAACCATCCATGTTCGAGTTTTTGAAGTCCTGATTATAAAAAAAACCGCTTGTTAATATGTCTGTGGCATACAAACCGTCAATCAGTGCACTGGTGGGTCAGGGTTTGTTGTTTGCTTACATTTGGGATCAGTTAAGTTGATACCCGGTTGCTTACATTTGGGATCAGTTAAGTTGATACCCGGTTGCTTACATTTGGGATCAGTTAAGTTGATAAAAAAAAAACTAGTTAACATCTTGTGTTTTCTTGTAACATTGAGTTATTACCGTTTGCATCCATTTTCTGAAGTAACTTTCGCCGACACTAAAGTCATTAAGAAAGTTGTTATTAAATTACTTCAGAACAAGTAAACACTTAAGTTGTTTTAATTTATAATAAATCAATGTAATATATTAAAGACTTTTATTATATCGTGCTTTTTTTAAATATCAGAATAACAAACCCTCATACACAGTCTTAAACTTTGTAATACATTTTGATCTGAACTTATTTTTATCTTTTTTTTATGGTAGAAGGTGGCAAACGAGCAAGCGGGTCACCTGATGTTAAGCGACCGCGACCCATAGACATCTGCAACAAGCTAATGAGTCGCAGATGCGTTGCCTACCTTTAATCGACAGAGGGAATAGACAGGAAAAGGGATATTTCCTTCTCTTATTC